>CABFVX010003901.1:60376-76065 GCA_902151425.1 Timema shepardi | reverse complement strand
CAGGGTTTCCTAGACATGTAACTATCCTATATACAACTTGGCGACAGGAGCTAGGAGAATGAAACCAGGGTTTCCTAGACATGTAATTATCCTATCTAAAACTTGGCGACAGGAGCTAGGAGAATGAAACCAGGGTTTCCTAGACATGTAATAATCCTATCTACAACTTGGTGACAGGAACTAGGAGAATGAAACCAGGGTTTCCTAGACATGTAATTATCCTATCTACAACTTGGTGACAGAAGTTAGGAGAATGAAACCTGCCTTTTCTAAACATAATATATATCATATATCTAGCATCACAACCATGGAAACACGCAAATGTAAAATAGTGAAAACAAGCTACAGAGGCCTTGCATTTAATAATTTTATTCTAGAATAAATATCTTAAAATAATGAATCAAAAAATGTATAAATATATTTTGATTTTTAAAATTCCACCATGATTACCATCTCGAACGTAAATATTTACAAACGTAAAGTATATAAGTTATTTTGAATTAAAACTTTTTTTTATCAATCCTAGTTAATATTTATTTCTAGTTTTACTCATTTCATTTGTTTATGAGTTTTTATAACGCTATTAAAGTTCTAAAGTAAAAAAACTAATCCAGTTGAAAGACTGTTATAAAATGTCACATTTGTGGTTACTATTATCTCAAGTAAATATTTTACGTAAAATACATTTAAAGTTTATTTTTAAAATATTATTTAATTAAATTATAGTAAAAATAAATTAGTGATTAAAATCAAGAACAGGTTTTTCAACATGTACCCAAATAGATCTCTTATTTGTTTTCGATGGAAAGCTCACACTTTAACTATTATTAAAGTTGCCCAAAATCAAATCGCACTTTATCAAAAATTATCTAAAATGAAGTAATGTTATAGTTTAAAGCAAAATTTGCCAAGGAATATGATAAAATGATCAATTATTGTCAAATTGCACTATATCCGCTTTACATTCTGGGCTAACGTTACCATTTGGACACAAACTGCACTTTCTACTGTGGATATGGTGCAGAATGTTTCCAAAATGACCGTCGACCAAACACAGCCTCCCACTCACTAACTATTGTTCTCTTGCTTGCAGTCACCTGTCATAAGTAGGCTCATTGAAATGAGTTTTAAGTACGCGTTGTGTTGTATTATACTTTATTTTAAGTGCTAAACATTGAATACTGCCCTTAAACTACGTTAAAGTGGACTTGGATATAACGCCGGAGGGTAAAAAGTGTCGTAAAGTTAATCCACGACCTTAAACTTGGAAGAATGTCTTACATTCTAACGGTTTAGTGAATGTTTAGAATATCACTAAATATCACCAAAAGTTATTTTAATACATTATTATTACATTATATATACATATACATTATATACATTATTATTTGATGTAAATAATCCTATAGCTTTTTGATGAAACACATTAATACCTTTGGAAATTAAAATCTTATTATTAATGGGCTACGAATCAAGTTATGTGATGTTTTTAGGTTAGTGAATTGTACATGGGTTGGATAAGGCTTGTAGCTTGACTTTTTTGGTAGGTACAAAGCATGTAATATGCCTACATATCCCCAATGTAAACATGAATATCACAAACAGTATCACTGTAAATCATTGATAATGCATGATGTTAAATATTTCCACGAGACGTTCTATCAAAAATCCCGAAAATATTTCCAGGATAACTTTATTGTAAAACACACAACCATATCTAGCATTAAATGGAGAAGAGCAAAAATATGAACGTACTTTGAGAAGGATGTAACAGCCAAATATTTCATTAGAAAATATCACAACACAAAGTTCGAGTTTGCAGAGAGACATTTCAAGAAATATTACCACACTGGGAATGTTGATGAAAAGAGGGGTGGTTTTCGAAAGAAAGAGTGAGGGTCAAAACAAGAAAGCATGCGTGACTCAGTTCATTAACACTGTCAAGGGTGTGAAATCACACTACTGCAGGGGAAAAAGTAACGGAAAGTATTTACATTCAAAGTTAAGCATCACACTGTTGTGGAAGATGTTGTCAGAAATTCTAACAAACGTAACCGCAAAAGAAAGATGTTTCCTCATGATTGAAATACTAATTTTAATTTAGGTTTTGGATCTCCTAGATCGGATAAGTGCTCTGTGTGCCTACAACTTCTAGAAAGAACTGCTTCAGCCAAAGATGAAGTGGCAAATACATCCTTAACCATAGAACTGCGTGTTCATAAAGCTCGCGCTAAAGCATTATTTGAACTTTTGCGTAACGAAGACCCGTCCAAACTGATACTGTCTTTCGATTGTGAAAATAAAACATTCCATTGCCTCGATTGCCAGACCAATGTATGTATTATTCAAGACAGTTTTATATGAGTGAACTGAAAATGAGTTCCTAAAAGATTCAAACAATATAGCTTCATGTGTGTTTGGCTTTTTGCTTTCTTCTGATATGTCTGACTACACCACACTTCGTCTAGTCTTAGATGGGTGTGGTGGACAAAACAAAAATTCTACTACGGTATCCATGTTAATAGAGTGGTTTGGAGAGTATGCACCACAAAATATTGAGAGTGTAGAAATTGTCTTTCCAGTTACAGGTCGCAGTTATATACCTCCAGACAAGGTGTTTTGATTCATTGAGAGACATCAAGAAACGTGAAGTCATTCAAACTCGTGAAGAAGTACACGTTTTGGTTTCAAAACATTCAACTATCAAGAAAGTTGGTGAGGACACCAAATTTTATAATTTTAAAAAGTCCTTAAAAGGTGTTGTGAAAAAATGTACATCATGGCACTTTCAGATTTCTAAAATGAAGCTAAGTTTCATCAAACGATCCAAAACTAACAATGTCGTGGTATGTGGAGAGCATCATTTTTAAACTGATGTTAGTAATTACAAGAATTTGTTCATGACTTCGCGTTGTTACAATGACATTAAACTTATTGAAACTCACAAAGAAAATAAAGTAACAGAAGAAGGATGTGGAGAATTTTCTGAAGAAGCACTATGTATAATTATTATTATTACTATT
Organism: Timema shepardi; assembly: GCA_902151425.1. Classification (NCBI taxonomy): domain Eukaryota; kingdom Metazoa; phylum Arthropoda; class Insecta; order Phasmatodea; family Timematidae; genus Timema; species Timema shepardi. The sequence continues at coordinate 73,042 of CABFVX010003901.1, read as the reverse complement.
ATTAGCACCACGTCTTACTACCCGTTCGGGTTATACGCACTAACGCTAATGTGTAATGGTAGGGTGATTGTGAGATGAAATGGAGGACCTACAGTTTAACGTGTGATACGAACCACGGTGGAGGCCTGGCATTCCCCCACATTCACAAGTTGTGATTAATACACGTCTTGTTATAAGTGAACGAAGGGTTTGGTAATTAGATAAACCTGTGCCGGGACCGAAGATTAAACACCGGACCCCAGAACAGAAATCTGAAACCTTACCTCTAGACCACCATGTCACCCACTATGGATAAGAATGGAGGAATATTGTCACATTGAAATTCTACGCTCATGTTATTTATGGAAGTGTGGACTCAGAGGATCAAATTTATATGCCGTACTGTCAGCCACAAGAATAGGAGCAAAATATCTACATATAAATCGGTTCATATGGCCGTTGAATGGGTGGATTGTCTAGTTTAGTACAGCATTTCTTTGACTTATTCATTAAACAGTGTAATATTATTGGTTTTTAAGAATATTTGTAATATTATTATTATTGAAGAATACACTTATCCAAAATTATTTTTCATTGTTTTTAAATACATTATAACTAGCCTTCATTAAAATCGGCCATTGATCCTCATATAATGTCTTTCCATGAGAATTAATTCCATATTGTTACCAAATTGAACTTAATCCACATTGATTGGTGTCAAACTGCACTTTATCCATATCTTAGAGCCAAATTGAACTTGCTCCAAACTTTATTTCCTTAAAATTCTTAGGAGGGGCAACCAAATATGGTTTCTTTCGTTGAAAGTATACATTGAAAGCTTTCGATTCAATATGCATTCATCATTTTCGTTCAGTAGCTTTGAGATCAGCTGTAATCAGTTTTTTGCTTCTCCTGAAAAACTAGATTTTTGGATAAAGTGTGGTTTGATTCTAGACAACCTGTCACGTTAGTTTTATTCGTAACATGTCAAGTCTTGACATATTACGAATAAAAGTAACGTTCCAGGTTTTATAGTCCATGACGTATAGAACTGTAGTGTAAAAATATACAAGTTGCAAGAGAAAAAACCGTAAAGATCAAAGATCAGACTATAAGCGCTTCAAGCCGTATATCCATGTAGGAGGTAGTCCCAGACTCCAATATTTAATTATAAACCCTAACAAACCATGAGGCATGTTTTTGCCCTCTAATATGGAACAAGTATTATAATCGCGAATACTTTTGACTTAAGGAATATGATTGATCTTGACGTTTTTATTAATAAAAACAGTAATAATAATAATAATAATAATAATAATAATAATAATAATAATGATAACGTATTTATTTGAGCGAGGTTAAGACCAATGCCTTTTCTTACACCTAGCCCCTCAATAATAAAGAATTTACATTTAATATTTCTGTAATAAAACTAATTTATAATAACTGTACAATGTGCCCCCATCTAAAAAAATATAATTCTTACAATTTTTGCTTCTCCCCATGTCTGTATGTATGTCGGTATGCCTGTACTCGTGGTTACTGCCGAAACGGCTTAGTGCATTTGGTTCACATTCGATATTTAAATGTTATATGGTCATAGATAAAAATCAAATAGTGATTTTGATTCTATTCCTAAAATTAAGTGTAGTTTATTGTCAACTGATTTTTTCGATCTTGACATTTCTGAGAATTTTTTTATTCAAAGTGGATATCAAGGGAGAGTTTTACTTTATAAATAAAGGTGTAAAATTGTGGTTAGTTTTCTGATGACTCATTTAAAAAAATGATAAAAAATAAATAATATTACATTTTTATTCAAAATTAAAATATCTCAAGTGATTTTCATAATATGACTACCAAATAATATATATATTTATTTTTCTGGGGAGAAATTATTATTATTGTTATTATTATTAGCAGCAACGTGTCTTACTACCCGTTCGGGTTATACGCACTTACGCTAATGTGTAATGGTAGGGTGATTGTAAGATTAAATGGAGGACCTACAGTTTAACGTGGAATCTGAACCACGATGGAGGCCTAGCATTTCACACATTCAAAATTTGTGATTAATACACGTCTTGTCAGAAGTGAAGGAAGGATTCGGCAATCAAATAAAGCTGTGTCGGGACCGGGGATTGAACCCCACACCCCCAGCACAGAATTCTGACACCTTACCTTTTGACCACCATGTCACGCGAGAAATTATTTAAGGATATCTTATTGATAAACGAATTTTAACAAACTTGTTTCTAACTACCCTACAATAAATTATGAAAGTGTGAATTATTGTGTCATATTATTTATTATTTATTTCATTACTTCACTAAACGCAAAGGTTATTAACGACTTGAACTAAGGATTAGTAGGTAGGTTAGTAATTTTACAGTATGTACCAGGATGTAGAGATGATGAGGAAACTACGGCTACTCATCATTCGTGGAAAATATACCCTTACACTCAACTAGAATGTAGACCCCATCCTACCCATCAACAAGAACTATAGCGTTACGAATCTAAAGCCAGAGGCCATTTACTGCTTGGTATGGTTTAATCATATGTTTTCCGACCAAGTCTAAAGGGCCAGTTTCATAGTCAAATTTAGTACGCCTCAAGTGCGGCGCTACACTAAGTTCATGACGACACTTACCTAAACCAGAATGGAATGGGCCAGTTTCCTATGCGAGAACGGCCCATTCCATTCGAGTTTAGGTAGGTGTCGTCATGTACTTAGTGTAGCGCCGCACTTGAGGCGTACTAAATTTGACTATGAAACTGGCCCTCTATATACAACCAATTTACCCACAATTAAGTAGGCTAATGAGCTAGGGAGGAGGGGGATTTTTTGTTAAAGGGTTCTCGCATTTGCGTGGAAGGAGATTAGGGAAAAATCTCGCTCTAAATAAATCCTCAGTACATTCAGCCGTGATTAAAACCCCGACATCCACGTCACCAGCAAACCAGACTATATGAGCCTGATAATTTAATTCACGTGGCCACAAATGCAGTTACAATAAAAAAAATAGATACAATTCTTAAACTACGGATAACATTAAATAACCCTCTTTGGTGGACGCATGGTCTAACGGGCTACTCTCATGTTATACTATACTGTCGATGACGGGGAGATTGAGGTTCGAATCTTGGTCAGATGTACTGAGGGTGATTTCTCCTAAATGGTTTCTCACTTTCCCTTCGTGCAAATTAGGGTACACATCATCTAAATATAACCTTCCTAATCCCTAAAGCCATTAGCGTAATTAGTAAGTGTATAACACGAAAGGGTAGTAAAACGCCGTGCTAGAAAAACATTAAATAAAACTATGACACAACAAATTTCAAGGTTGTAAAATAAAAGTAATAAAAATAATGCAAACTATAATATATTAAAAATACTAAGTTATCCTAGCCGACCGGGTACATAAGGTACTATGATGTATGATTGAGCCAGGCGTGGCACGAGAGCGTCTGTTTGATGAGCCTTTATAAAGGATTACGCGAAGTTACTTTCACTTTGTTTACATCACAGCCTAGATGTATTCATTCATCCACTCATCTGTACACACCTTTAGGGCCAGTTTCATAGTCAAATTTAGTACGCCTCAAGTGCGGCGCTACACCAAGTACATGACGACACCTACCTAAAATCGAATGGAATGGGCCGTTCTCGCATAGGAAACTGGCCCATTCCATTCTGGTTTAGGTAGGTGTCGTCATGTACTTAGTGTAGCGCCGCACTTGAGGCGTACTAAATTTGACTATGAAACTGGCCCTTAGTCTTTTCCACCGCGGAAATGAACGAATAAAAAAACACGCCAATATTATTTATTATATTGCGTGAGTTTTGGGGAATATAACTTTGACATTACATAAGCACCGGAAACTATTTTATTCTTCTAAGCTTAGGAATATTTAATATTTCATGAGGCAATAAGTTGTAAACAGCATAATATGAGATTATATAATACGTTTTAAATTTACTAAATTGTGCATCTATCTAAAATACCACTTCTATACAGTTTTGAAAACAATTATCTGTTTAAAAAAAATAGAACTATTTAGCGCCACCATTGATTTAATCATACTTTCTTTTGTGTGTGTGAGCCCGCTTCAGTGGCCGCGTGGTCTAAGGCGTTACTCTTGCATTAGACTAGACTGCTGATGAAGGGGAGATTGAAGTTCGAATCTTGGTTGGGTGTGCTGAGGCTGGTTTATCCTAAATGGTTTCACACTCTCCTTCCACGAAAATTCGGGTACACTTTATCTGAATACACCCTTCTTAAAACTCAATACTATTAGAGTAATTGGTACATAAGCGCATAACCTGAACAGGTAGTAAGACGCGGGGCTAAAAATAATTGTGTGGGTTTAGAGATACCCCCGAATTTACACAATAGAATAAAGCTAAGAAAGGTATACTTGTGCCAGAAATGCACCCGAAATTGAGCGAATGGAAAGAGAGCAAACCATTTAGTAAAACATACCTCAGCACACCAGACCAGGATTCGAACCTCAACATCTATAACCAGCAAATTTTAACGAGACGAGATTAACGTCTTTAGTCCACGTGCCCACGTGAGGGTTTGTTCAGACAACACTCAGATTGATTTGAATTCAAGAATATGCGTCAGCATTTGCCTGGAGAGAGGCTGTAGAACCACTATCTAAAATGAATCAGTGCTCCAAGTTGGGATGAACCTGAGACCTCATGAGATATAGTCAGGAGTGAAGATTACCACATTAACTATGGTAGTGTTAAGGTCCTAAGCTAAGAGAATAGGAAGAGAAGGGTGTATTTTAAGGAAATGAACAAGTATCTGCCCTGAGGTAGTCTATAGAGGAACCCAGACGTGTGTTGGAGGGTGGACGGAAAAAGGGGTGATGGGGTAGGGGAGTGAAGGAACTAGTATCTTTTTGGGAGTCGAACCTGTGCATCCCAAGCTACAGACCACCCACATGTGTTTGATGATGCTCTTCTACCAGCCAAGCATTGGTGGGTACAGCGGCTAAGGCGTCAACCTCTTCTGACCTGTCGAAACGAGGCCAGGGCTCGAATCTCAATCTGTCGCACGGAGGTGTTTTTTTACTATATTGCTTTCTTCTATCCCTCCACGCAAGTACGTGTGCATCTATCTCACTGTCAAGTGGTGATGAACTGTCGATGTCACTTGTAAAAGTGAGTGACAAAGACGGCGAGGATAGGTACAGTGGATTACCGGTCTTTCAAGTGTCAACAATACAATTTTTATAGGAAGGAACTTCATTGACAGGTATAAAACTTACTAAAAAACCACATTCATTTAAGTAAAGTCATGTTATCTGCAGCTTTCATTTAAAAATATATATTACACCAATACACAACTATAAAATAGTACTAACTAGTGTTGTGTGTCAGTAATTTAATTTGTATCAGTTTCTTTATTTACAAATGGTTACACATTTTTATGGGTAATTAAATATTTAAAGTATATTGTAAAATTTGTAAGTATTTTACAAATTTTAACTATGATTTAGCACCATGGATTGCCCATGCCCGTTGTTCGATGGTGACTCTCTAGCCCCAGCAGTTCCGGAGATGTGTCTGGGGGTGGGGAGGTGGGGGTGGGTGTTTGAAGACTAGCACTCTGGGTAACCCCCACCCGAAGGGCGACTCTCTAGCCCCAGCAGTTCCGGAGATATGTCTGGGGGTGGGGAGGTGGGTGTGGGTGTTTGGAGTCCAGCACTCGTGGGTAACCCCCACCCGAAGGGCGACTCGCTAACCCAGCGGTTCCGGAGATACGTATGGAAGTATGGAAGAGGCGGGATGGGGTTGGTGTTTTAGGTTAAGCGTTCTAAGGAAGTTTAATTATTCTTCATTCTAACTGAACGTTTGAGTTTTATCGATGTGAAATGCCAACTCACTTGGTCTAGTAATTTTTGAATGAAAGGGTAAAGCAAATTAGTAGCACATGACACAATTACACATTGATTAATTCACAGTATAGTAGAAGATAATAAGTTGAATGTTTATTTTTAAAAGTGTCTTCCTACCAAAATACTACTAAGCGTAAAGTTTGGTCCATACCCAACAAACTAAGCGTTAACGTGTTTGTTAAGACAAGTGGTTGAAATACATTCCTTTCTATCTTAAGACCCCGGTTTGTTTTTTGACGGCTTTGGCGCATTGCGGTAGGCCGACTATACGGACAAATGGGGGTACTCCTAGTTTCCAGGCTATTTTATAGCCCAATTTTTTTACAAATAGCCTTCTAAAAGGCCTTTTTCCCTATGGAAACCCTACCATACAGTAGGATTCTGGCAATAAAAAAAACCCTCCAGATCAGCGGTACCCAGCCTTTTTTTGCTTGCGTACCCCTTGGCAGCCCATTTCCATAAATTGTGCTCTTAGTTTTAGCAAAATGTTCAATTACTACTGTAGTAACTATTTCTCAAATTTTATTTGTTGCAACTGAAAATACATAGTCTAATAATGGGATTAAAAAACAATGTAATAATAAGGTGAAATATATTTCTACTTTCTGAAAGCAAAAGTTTCAATAAAAACAAATACATTTAATTAATTGATAATTAAAATACTAGTTTATGTTTTAAATTGAAATAATTCTCGAAAAGGTCAATTATTGAAGAAAATCCTAACCACCCCTCGCCTTATCGTTGAGTTTATTTCATAACTTTAGACTGATCTTTTGTCTTACACTGCTGGCAAATGGAGCTCTTTCCGCCATTATTCAATATTTTCGCGTACCCCCAAACTTCCTGGCACGTACTCTGGGGGTACACGTACCTCACATCGGGAACCACTGTTCCAGATGGTTATTCCTCAAAAATCTTAATAGAGTTTCAAGTCTACTCTTGGTAGATCTTAAGGGCAACAGTAGCTCAGTGCTGTAATACAGTGCAGAACCTTACTGGTGGTTATGTAACACTTCAAAGACGTACCTCTGAGATGTTGGGCTGACTGTACATAACAATGCGAGTAGTCCTCCCTACACATTTAGGGTGGATAGTAAGTACAACAATCACTCAGCGATGTAATACATTGCGGAATGTTTCTGGGGGTTATGTAACACTCAAGAGAAGCATCTCTGCAAGATTGGGACGCTGTCAGTCTTGAAAAGTTTGGAACGGTGTTCACATACGCCGGTGCATTGGAGTCTTGACTGTTGGTTGCGGGGGTCTAATTCGTTATAATGTGATCACCAACTGTACACCAGGCGGGAAAAATACTCCAAGGAAAACTTTTATCCGAGATATATGATAGTTTTAATATCAATGTAATGACAGATTTAGTCCCAGATCGATCTGCTGTAAGTTTGGATTCATATTCGGGTAAGTTTTGATTTTAGCGTTAATCTTTATCACATGGTAATACCGGAACCAAAACCTTTTAAAAGACACACACACAAATGTATTTTTACAGAACACATGGTTCGGCTTTTGTACACAATTTTAATATATAACCCGCATTGGAGGTCGAATTGTCAAAGACATCACTCGTCATAGACTGGAATGCCAAGGATGTCTGACGGGGAGTTCGTGGCTCGAGTTCCGGTCGAGTGCATTTATGGTGGATTTTCATAGATTACTTTCTACTCCCCCTCCACACAAATTTGGATACACTTCCTCTGAATTTAAACTTCCTCGTCTCAAAAGATTAATGAAATTAGTATAGAATGGATGGGTAATAGGACCAAGTGACAGCCACAATTATTATAGGCCTATATGGAGTAACTATGGCATTTAGATGATAATCTTTACAATACGATTTAGCTTTACATCTTTATATTTTATGTAGGCATTATCAATATATACCAATTTGTCTATCTAAATAGCCGTATATCTACCTTTCTATCTATCCATCTACCTATCAAAAAAGGTCAATCTATATAAATATCTATTTACATCTACACATCTTGAAATCCTGTTTCCGGTAGTAGAAATTACGAGGTAATGGCTAAACAAGTTTTTACAAACGATCTTTCATCATTTTAAAGGTGAGGGAAACAGGATGTAAACAAAAATAATAGTTTCCAAAGGAAATGAGATTTTCCCTAATAATTGTTAACGTTTCATTCTTTTTTTACATAACCATTGAAACCCTGATTTGTGCACGAGTATATATCTGTACACAAAATATGTATCTTTGACTACAATTAATAGCAACTCAACTCTTACTTTAGTGGTAAGTGGCAAAAAATAGAAAGATAACGGCAATTATTTGTATCAAACTAACTGATGATATAAGGATAATATAAATATATATATATATAATATTTTTGCATTGTTGATTTTTATTATTTCTCTTCTTTGACTTTAAATATTTGTCTCTGCTCGTTTGAATGCGACGACAGGCAGAATGGATCTTTGTATAGATGTATCCAAAACTAAGGTGATAGTTTTTGATAGGAACGAATTAGGAAATAATTGTCAACTTAGAATAAATGGAAAACTGTTAGAACAAGTGAATGATTTTGTGTATTTGTGCAGAATGTTCTTTAAAATGGGAGGATGGATGGTGATATTGATTGACGGGTGAATGCATCTCAGAGAGTAGTTGGATGTATGTGGACTATTGAAAAGAATGATGTAGCATCGAAAGAGGCGGGCATGTTGAGAGAATGAGCGTGGATTGAGTGACGAAGCAAATATATGACGCAAGAGTGTGTGGGGTAATCCATTCAAGACGTTGCTAAATTGTGTAGACGAATGTGTTAAAAAGAAATATTAATAGTGCTAAGAATAAATAGCATTTATGACTCGGTCTATGAATGTTGTTGAAGTGAAGGGAAAATGTGAGGATAGGGAAGTGTTGAGGAACTTAGTAAGGATGGATTAGGTATGGAGTTCTTTTTAAACTATATGCACAGTTTATTGCCTACCTCATAAGGTAAGTTTCCTAGCTACCACTTAATTTTGAGTGTCTGTTGATAATATTTAAAAGTAATATTTTATGTATCCCATCTATCTGATGATCCTGGGGTGGTTTTCCTAAATAGTTTTCCACTCTCCCTCCACGCAAATGTGGGTTCACTTCCTATATATTCAAGCTTCCCAATTCCAAAGCCATTAGATTAATTAATACTTAAGCGTATAGCCCGAACGGGTAGTAAGATGTGGTGCTAAGTATTATTATTATTATTATTATGTCTCACACACTCTGTCTTCTACACACTTATTCTTTCTCTCACATTCTCACAAACACATACACACACACTTTCTTACGATTTCTCTAGAGCTCTTACAATCTTTCTCACACTCTCTTTTACACAATCTTTCTTTCTCACACACACTATTTTCCCCACACTCTTTCACTCACTCTATACACACTTTCTCTCTCTCTCTCTTTCTCTCTCTCTCTCACACACACACACACACACACACACTCACACAATCTCTCTCACTTTTCCCTCACACTTCCTATATCTCACTGTCTCTCACACACATACTCTCGTTCCCTCTATTCGTTTCACACATTCTTTTTCACTATCACTCGCTTAAGCTCAGTTTATAACACTCACTCACACATTTACAGAATCATACACTATACACTCACTCTCACACTTTCTCAATCTCACACTTTCTCAATCTCTTACTCTCTCTACCTCTATATAACTTATATATGAATTAATAAGCCCAATTCCAGTAAATGAAATTATGAGAAAACCTTTAAACTGATTTTAACAAACTACCTCTCATTTTAAAGGTTAGGGGCCCAAGATGTCGGCAAAAATAGTATCTTCCAACGATATCTCGATTTTCCTAGCAAGTTTTCAGCTTTTCTATTCCTCTAAACATTCTTTGTTTACATCACCATGGAAACCCTGATTTGTGTATAAATGTATATCGGTAAATGAAATATTTATCTTTGGTAAAAATAATAACAACTTGATTATTATTTGAGTGGTTTTGTGCAACAAATGATAGAGAGCTGGGAAAGGGGTTGTTTTAAAGTTCTTGCCGTGACGTGAAGGGGGAAAATATACTTTTTGATTCAAACTAAACACCGAGGGCTAAATATCTACATATGTAAATTTGATAGCCTTTGACGAGCAAGGCCGTAGTCAGGGAGGGGTTTTGGGGGTTTAACCAACAAAATTTATACGGATTTATTTATGGTTCAGACAATATCAAAATTAAGGCACAAGTAAAAATCAGGGGGCTGTGTTACCATAAAAAGCACTTCAGATATCTTCAAGAGGTGTTTAATATTTATAATTTTTCCTAGCCTCCAGCAATTGGGGGATTTTGCCACCAAACCCCTCCGCCCCCCTGAAATTATTGGCTGGCTTCGACCTTGTTGACGAGTAAACTTTTAACTAGAAATTCAAGTTTGAGCTTATTATACAGGTAGAGCTTCTTCCAATAAAAGTTTATAATACATGTTGGTGCAATAATCTGCAGACATTTCTGTAACGATCCACTAATCTATCTATGATATTACCATATGCGTAGAAGATAATGTGGGTAAAATATATATGGACTGGAAGATAAAATCATACGGCACGTCAATATCAAAAATAGTTTGGTTTTACTCAAGATCATGTAAGAAGGAACCTCATAAGATGACTAATTCCTGATCTGGAATCAGATTTGGTTTCAAATACCGGTGCGGTCTAAATTCAGCCTCCGCGTGATGTGGAGGCAGGGGACTCGTAGTTGACTAGAAGTGCTTTTACAGGTACTAATGGTATGGTGGCTGTCGCTTCTTTGATCCCACAAAACCCTTCTCTCAAAAACCAAACTAATACTGTAAGTGTTTCAAACCCCACATTTTTACTCTTTACCACCTTCACTTTTCCAAAATCTCTTAAATAAAAGTTGTTTGTGCGAACGAAACCAACTTGTTTGAACGTCAAGCGATTCGTGCGTCCCCCGTAGTTCAAATGTAGCTACAGCCTCAAGGTGACTATGCAACTTTAGTTTTCAAATAAATGTGTATTCAAATGAAAACAGTAGCTGCAATGGTCCCAACTACCCGCTTCGGTGGCCACGTGGTCTAACGCGCTACTCCCGTGTTAGCCTAGACTTCCGAAGATTGTGAGATCGGGGTTCAATCCCGGTTGTGTGCATTGAGGGTGGTTTTTCCTAGATGGTTTTCCACCCTTCCTTCTCACCAATAAGGGTACGTTTTCTATAATTACAGCCTAATTAAACCTTTATACCATTAGTGTAAATAGCACATCAGATTTTAAGATGCAGTGCAAAAAATAATAATATATATATATATCATATATGTAATGTTAGAGAATGCGAGATTTGGGCCAAAATAAAAATAGGTCTACATTTTATGTTTCTTTCATGGGTATTGCCTCATTTGACTAGGACTTTTTCTCTTTATTTAAAACGTTTTTGGTCAAATTCCGCGGCGCTCATGAGTAATATTCAAGAACTTTTGATTATTTTTTAATCACCTCATATTACTATCCATTCAGGCTTCACGCTTATTTACTAATTACGCTAGTGAGTCAAGGAAGAGGAAAGTTGAATTTAGAATAAGTGTACCTATATTTGCGTGGAGCGAGTGGGAAACCATTTAAGGTAAATCACCGTTAGTACACCCAACCAGGAACGAACCACGATCTCCCCATCATCGGTAATCTAGTCTATTGTGATAGCGACTTCTTGGATCATGCGACCACCGAAGTAGGTTAAGCCATGTTAATCGACATATTGGATATTCAAAGTCCTCGCGTTTAGTTCGGATAGCATATCCTTTCCTCACTCTTCTCACTTACTGAGGATGATGACGTTTGTTGTTTGTTTTGAGGTGATGCAGTCGTATTAGCGTGGGGAGAGGATGGGAAAAACACACCTCCATTATACCCATCCGGGATTTGAGCTCCAGCCTCCCAGCCAAAGGATTGCGGGTACTTTTCTGTACTTGTATGCACGAGTGTGTGAATATATCCAGACTAGTTATTCACGTTTGTACAGCCAAATTTTCATAGTAAGAGCCTTTTATTAGGAAAAAATATATACATATAATTTTGTCATCAATGAAATACATAAAAGTAGTAGGGCCGATTTTGGAAATCCGCATTTGTGTTCACGTGGACAAAGGGCTCAATCTCGTAAGGTTGGGGTTCGAATACAAACTGGGTGGTTTAACTAAATGATTTCCCACTTTCCCTGCTAATGCGTTTGTACTTTCCAATTTTCATTAGAGGATATTTTAAGAAAATACAAACTTTTTACGGTTAACATTGATAACAATATATTATCTTATCGGTGATATTTCATAGATATCGGTACTATTTTTCAAAATTGACCGCTGCAGATCACACGACTTGACGTGAATGTAGCTAGAGTAACTTGTACGACTGTCAAATAAGGTCGTTCCTATGAAGATTGGAGTGCAGTCAAGTGGTTTCCTAACAGGACTCTCTGAAGATGCGCGGAGCAAGACAATGAGAGATGTTTTTGTCACCAGAGTGGGGTTGTTTGATAAGAGCTACATGCTAGGTGGCCGCAGTGTTTGTGCTTACAAGGAGGGGCCATTAGTATGCAGCGGACGGAAGAAAGTGCCAGGAGGTGTTGGCAAACCTGCGTTTAGAAATCCACCTGTACCGTAGCGTTAATGCCTAATTATTGATAATTATTACAAACTGTACTCGAGGAAACACCTTTCTTTTTGTTTGCGTTCCGCATCTTACTGACCGTTAAGATATATATATATATATATAT
>CABFVX010003901.1:20233-48913 GCA_902151425.1 Timema shepardi | reverse complement strand
TGCAGCATAGAGGACAGAGTTTAAACATAGAGGTCAAAGTGTAAGAATGGAGCTCCAGAGTTGCAGCATAGAGGACAGAGTTTAAACATAGAGGTCAAAGTGTAAGAATGGAGCTCCAGAGTTGAAGTATAGGGCTTCAAAGCTACACCATAGAGGGTAGAGTTGAAGATGGAAGCCCCAGTTGACTCAACGGTTGTCTTATCTGTGTGTGTGTGCTGACTGTTCGCATGAGGTGGTTGCCATGGCGACGTACTGTGCCATCATCGTCCCTCGGGCCCAGCTCCTCGCTGAGGCCGTCACCCAAGGAGTGTTCATGGCGTCCCTCTACCAGTTGTTCTGCCTCCTGGTGGCCTACTGCGGGGGAGAGGCAGAGCTCATCAGGAGGGTGAAGCCCAACTCCCTTAACTTGAGGGTCGGTCCTTGCTGCTGCTGGCCCTGCTGCTGTCTGCCACAAGTCACCGTCAACAAGTCAGTGTTTGGGGCTTGACCTGCGTTATAGGGATGTCAATTATTAAGTATGCAACGCACTTCTAATATGTAGAGAGATAACACCTGTACAACCATTTGGACATTACTAGCGAGGCTTGGGAGGTCAAAATGATCAATAGTTTTCGTATACACCCGCATTCAAATGTACAAATATGGCACTTTAAAGTTTAAAACCCACTACCCCACATATATATTACTTAGAATCAGTATGTTATCATTTTAATAATATGTGAATATTATGTGATATCTAAGGGAGTATAGCTCAAGATATAAATTAAATATATGTTTTTATTGATATTTGAGAATCGAACCCGTGATTTTCAGTGCTTTCTTCTTAAAGCCTAACTCTTTTTATTATCTCGTCCGACACCTTAACTCCACTTTACCAAATAGTTAAAATAAACACACATAATTCTATTATTTACTGGTAATTTATTTACAAACTTTGCATCCAGTCTCAGTATTCTTCAAAATCTGGGCATTATGATCGCTATTCATCAACCTCGATTAACGCCAGACCCTGATTAAATTTGAATTGTTAGAATATTTTACAGAATTCCTAAACATAAGTAAACAAAAATAAATACTTTTGAAAACACACTCGTTTCAGTCAAAATAAATCAGGTATTAGAACTGTCCGAGGTTAATAAATAAGTATAGGGGGCGCTAGAAAATGTTAGCATTAAATGCCCCGTAAATTTAAGTGGGGACTTACTACCCCTCCTCCCTTCCTTAAAAAGGAAGATTAAGTTGATGCCCCACACAACACAGCTATTACCCACAAACCCCACCCAAATAACAACTATTATTGTCTACCTTGAGCCCCTACTACATGATCCGTATCCGTGAGGTCCGTAGTCCGTAAGAATAAACCGACTCCACAGTGACGGATTGCTCTTTCCACAGAGCTCCCATCCGTATGTCAGCAGTCCTTAGCATTCCGTAGAAGTTGGAGCAATTTTAACTTTTTTAATGACTGTCGTTAAAGATGGTCTTGGAGAACATTCACTGCTAGACAAATAAATTAACATCGATATGAGAATATAAATTAAAGCATCAATTACAGTAAAGGAAATGGTTGCCATCATCTTGAAGTAACGTATTTTCGGGCATCTACCTTTAATAACAAATACAAATAACATCAATATATTAAGTACTTAGTAATAGTAACGAGAAATATTAAACACAAAATATTATTATTAGCACCGCGTCTTACTACCCGTTCGGGTTATACGCACTTACGCTAATGTGTAATGGTAGGGTGATTGTGAGATGAAACGGAGGACCTACAGTTTAACGTGGAATCCGTACCACGGTGGAGGCCTGGCATTCCCCACATTCACAAGATGTCTTGTCAGAGGTGAAGGAAGGGTTTGGTAATCAGATACATCTGTGCCGGGACCGAGGATTGAACCCCGGACCCCAGCAAAGAAGTCCGACACCTTACCCCTAGACCACCAGGTCACCGTAAAAACACAAAATAAATTTGTGAAAATTTTGATTAGGTTTATATAATAGGCTGATTTTTATTTAAATGAGTTTTATTGGTCAACACATTATATTTTCACCTTGCTTATCACGATATCACGTGATTAAGGACACGGGTGGTTGCACAAAATTAAAAATCATAGGTACGTATTAATGGACTATAAAAATACAAATCTTGTAGCCGATACTTTACTGACACCCCAAGGAAACTATCAACTGTACAATGACAGTGTGGCTACAGTGTACTATATCTATTCATCTTCACAAATATCTCCGATCAGAAAAGTCTCACAAGCAATTCTCACAACTCAAATTTAGTTAGGATAACCAGCCTAGACCTCACTTAGGTGGACAACCAAACTCTGGGGTACAATTCCACTAGTACTTCTACCATCGGTGCCCCTCATCTGACCATCGGCAATGGTGGAAGCTCTAACATCCCTATTGACCTTTACCAATGAAGGATATTAGGAAGAAAGCTATTTACTCCCCCAATTTATATTAAACGTGACAGGCATCTATCTAGATTCTCTCTTTACGAAAAATCATCTTAAAAAGAGGTCGTATATAAACCATGTAATATTGTTTTTTCTAGCACCGCGTCTTACTACCCGTTTCAATACATAAACCTAAGGTCAGTTACTTACCAACTCTATGGCACTAGGAACACGAAAGTTCATTGCCACACACACAAAACTACGCCACCTATCCCCATCTTGAGCTAGTTCTATCCAGTCAACCTCATTACACCCTAACCCTATCTTGAGCTAGTTCTATCCAGTCCACCTTATTACACCCTATACCTATCTCGAGCTAATTCCATCCAGTCCAACTCATTACATCCTATCCCTATCTTGAGCTAGTTATATCCAGTACACCTCATTATACCCTATCTCTATCTTGAGTTAGTTCCATCCAGTCCACCTCATTACACCCTATCCCAATCTTGAGCTAGTTCCATCCAGTCCACCTCATTACACCCTATCTCTTCCAGGTACATCCTAATTTTATGATTCCATATGCCTTTAGGTATTCCCAATGGTCTCTTCTAATTGGGTCCGTCAGTCAATACCTTGAATATAGTTCTAGAATCTCCCATTCGCGCTGAATAGCATGCCCACCGTAATCTACGAGACGTGATTATCTTAACAATGTATTGTGCCAAGTAGAGGGTATGTAGCTCTACATTATGCAACCTCCTCCACTCCCCATTGGACTCATCCCTTTTTGGACCAAATATATTCCTAAATCTAAGTAAATATAGATACAGTAGTAATATTACATACATATTTTATTTTAATCATAATCTAAGGTCAAACCAAGGTCCCATTGACATTTACGTTCAACCTTGTTTACAGTTTGATTGGTAGTAAAGGTGCTGTACCCAACTATCTGATTGGCTGTCTGTGGGTGTACCATGACTCGATGATTGTGTGACCTAGTGGTCTAGGGGTAAGGTGTCGGACTTCTGTGCTGGGGGTCCGGGGTTAAATCCTCGGTCTCGGCACACATTTATCTGATTGCCAAACCCTTCCATTCTACTCTGACAAAACGTATATTAATCACAACTTGTGATATGTGGGGAATGCCAGGCCTCCACCGTGGTTCGGATTCCACGTTAAACTGTAGGTCCTCCATCTCATTTCACAATCACCCTACCATCACACATTTGTGTAATTGCATATAACCTGAATGGGTAGTAAGACGCGGTGCTAATATTAATTTTAATTAATTAATTAACTTGATGAGTGTTCTGTTTGTTGTGTAGAGAGCACGTGCGGAAACTGCGGATGCTGATCCTGCAGCTGCCCGTGGTGCAGGGGCTAGTGTACATGATCCTCATGGTCATGTGGGCCGAGGAGGAGGTGAGTGTCTTGGAAAGGGAGGGGACTGTTGTCCGGACACCCGCCTCTGGAAACACACGGCTGTTCAGATCTCCAGATTGTGAGGGGTGACAAGACAAGTATTTCCACGTGACGAGTATGCAACACAACACAGGGAGTGTGGTGTAGATTATGATCAGTAAAGGTCATTACACTTCCTGACACCATCATTGTGTGTGTCAGGGGAGATAACGTCAAGGAACCACGTGTTGGTTTGCGTGGCGTGCTGCATGCGTTGCAGGCGTAGCGCCGCAGTTTGGCGTTGCCAGCGGGAATACTTGTCTGGTCATCCTCTTACAACCTTTAAAGTTTTTTACCTGGATATCTGAATAGCCCTTTATTTACAAACTTAAATAAGGCAGGGCTTGTGTTTCCCCCCCTCCCTCTAATTTTAATGTGCATTCTATATTCCGGTGTCCAAATGTCATTTCCCCCCCTAATTTAAATTAGTTGAAATGTGATCTCCTCCATACGAGCATTCCCATATTAACAATGATCTGCAAACTGTGTGTTGGTATTCATTGTTATATGAAAACGATATCGCAACATTAAGCCAACATTCTAATGGGTGCTCCCTAGAAAAATGAGCTTTCCACGCTCTTGATATTGGTTGAATGTGAGAGGTTGTAAGTACAGATTAGTTAAAGTTTATTCTAGCAACCCACTTCGGTGGCGTAGTTGGCTAAAGCACTAATTTCGTGTTAAGCTAGACTGCCGAGGACAGGGACATTGAGGTTCGATCCTCGCTCGAGTGAACTGGAGAAGGGTGTTGTTCCTAAATGTATTTCCACTCTCTCTCCATGCAAATGTAGGTTCACTTCCTCTATACTCAACCTTCCCAGCACCTAACTCATTAATGTAATTACTACTTAAGCGTATAACCCGAACGGGTAGTAAGACGCGTGGTTAAGTATTATTTATTCTAGCAATATGTTAATCCACGCTAGCACCTTTCCTTGAAAGTAAATCAAAACAATGTCGGGTTAACATTCTGCTGAGAATGGTGTATTAATTCTTGTAGACGATCAAGCATCGTACGACTGATGGGCCTGGCTTGCTTGTTAGAATGTTGAGATCGACGATTTCAAGTATTAACTGGTAAAACCTTGATAGGTGATTTGTTGTCTAGATAGTAGAGGCGGAGTTTCACACAAGTTGAAGAAAAGCCTTGCTAAGGGGATAGCAAAATAAGTGAGCGAGCAATCATATACCTGAGAACTTTATGTAAAACTCTATTTTAGGGCTTCCGTGGTGTGGGGTCTTGAACTCGGTTCCATAGACAGCTCGCGAGGTCCCTATCAATCACTGATGTTCCTAAATCACACGATAGTATTCCATGTTATCTGTGTAGTAGTCTAGATATTATAATCACTTGATTCTTCCATCCCCCTCACCACCCAACCCTCCAAAATCCCAACCCCTTACTGCTCGGTGTCCATCCAGACATTGTAACTCCACCCATTATCATTGTAGTGTTGTAGTTAGGGGTAGCTATCGTGCACCGTGTAAACAGGGAGTTAATGAGTTGTTATCCAGTGAAAAGCAATATACATAAACAAAAGATATCTTAAAAAGTCTTATTCTTTCACTTTATTAAGTTTTCTATAAGCTTGGTATTAGAGCAATCAAATGAAGTGGCATTCGCCTGGTTAGAGGATGAGAAGTCACCATTTAAACATATTCATAGAGAAGCTGGTATTGAACCTTCTAGCCTTGAAGTATTCCAAAAGTTGTGTTGCACATACTTTTACTGACCCTTAGGCTTTCTAATTGAGGTGATACAATCATTCATAGTTACTAAAATAAAACACATACATACCTAATTAAGCCATTCCCTTATAAGAGAGACAAGAAACTGTACATAGAGATCAAAAAACAATAACTCCATACTTCCTTCCTAACTAACACTTCCCTATCCTTACATACTCTCTTCTCTTCAACAATATCCATACACCGAGTCATAGATGCTCTTTATTCTTAAAACTCTTAACGGTTCTATTTTTAACAAATTCTCCTTAAACGTTTAACTAAATATTACGTGTCATATTTTGAAAATTGAAAAATGACACCTGGACACGGGAATCGAACCCAGGACATTTAGCTTAGTACACCAATGCTCTAACCATTGAACCATTGAGCATACAGGAATCATAATCTTACATGGCCTACCTCTTCTTTTTGAGCCACACACTCTACCTTCATATATTTGCTTCACCATTCGATCCACACTCATCATCTCAACATGTCCAAACCAACGTACGACACTGCTTTTACACTGACCTATTGGGTTCCCTTTCAAACCGGACTCCTTCAGCACCCTCTCATCACTTAACTCTGTCCTTAACAAGCCTTTCTACATATATTTCTTAGATATCTCATTCAAACCACTTTAACTTTGCTCTTGTGTTTCTCCTGACAAACTCACGCGTTACATCAATAAAACAATGTTGGCATTAACACTCATTTATATACTGCCATCTTTGCCTCTTTCAATACTACTTCATTCTTTGCAATAGTCCACATACATCCAACTACTTTTCGAGATCCATTCACACATGTTGGTTTCACCATCTATCCTTTGATTACTACAGAACATTCTGCCCAAATTACAGTTCTTTTCAATACTATGTGATTATTATAATTTGTTAAATGCTGGGTCTTAGGAATTTGTTTTATAATAAACCACATCAACTCACATAGGGAATAGGATTATCAATCTGATATAAGAGTTGAAGAGCAAGGCATGCATGTTCTCTAGACTGTTTGATTAGTATTATACCATTATACATATTCAAATTATAACTATTTAATTCTATCCGCTTTGTTGTCCCTGGATTACCAAACATTAGTTGGGGATAGTCTAAAAGTGCCGATAAATTGGTATCACTAAAAAAGCAAATGATCCATGTAAATTTAAGGATTTCAAGGACTTTTATGTTCCATTTAGCCTTCAAACTTACCATCAATATTTATATATATAGATGGTTCAATTGTAGGGTTAATACTTAAGGGCCGAGCCCAAGGTTTTTTGGAGGCTTACCAATACCCCCTTTTCCACTCCCAGCCTTTGATGAAATGTTAAGATAACATTCCTAGATAGATTTACGTTATTCCAGATGATGTACTGGTACTTGCCAATTTAGCCAACATCCACATCATCTGGGATTTAAACTTTTAGAGAAAAAATAGTGGCATACTTCTTATATTTTTTAGTGTTGTATCTTAACTACCTGTTTGGGTTAAAGGCCTACGCTTATTAACTAATTACGCTAATAGTTTTAGGGATGAGGGAAGTTCATATTTAGAGAAAGTGTACCCGCATTTACTTGGAGGGAAAGTGGAAAACAATTTTGGAAAAACCCCAATTAGTACACGAACCTCGATCTCCCCGTCATTGGCAGTCTAGCTTACTGGACGAGTAGCGCCTTAGACCATGTGACCACCGTAGTGAGTATGTTTATTATTAAAAATGATTTATACTTGCACTATGTTCGTATCCATCTATGTGGGGAGTAACTGGGGTATGGATAGTAGACCTCTAACATAGAAAGTCCTTATTAATATATGTTCTATGCTCAATGGTTCCCGAGATAAGGCCTTCTAAGGTTCTATTATTATTATTATTATTAACACCACGTCTTACTACCCGTTCGGGTTATACGCACATACGCTAATGTGTAATGGTAGGGTGATTGTGAGATGAAATGGAGGACCTACAGTTTAACGTGGAATCTGAACCACGGTGGATGCCTAAGGTTCTACTGAAATAGTTAATAGCACTACTTAATACACACCTGTTCGTGTAGCTGCAGCCCTGCCTGTGTACCAGCAGTGATATGACACTTACAAGAGGTGCAACAGGTTTGTATCAAGTTGGGCTATTAGCAATTCTAGCAGAATCTTGCAAGGCCTCATCTCGGGAACCATCGAACATAAGGACTTTCTATGTTGTTTAGGCTACCTTACGCAGCCAGTACATATATAGATTATTTGATGTGTAGAACACCTCCTTTAACAGTGAAGTGTGTCTTGTGTTCCAGAGCTTGTATCAGGTGAACTACATGTATCTACAGCCTGTAGTTGTGCTATCTATCTTGTTCGGCATCTGGGGGATTAGCATGACCATCAAGATGTTGGCTGAAGTGCTCAAGGACCATCACATGCAGGGGAAGTTCTTGGTGCTCCAGTTTGTGTTACTTCTGGCCAAGATGCAAGGGCTTGTGTTCCGTATTCTTGTGTGGGCAAGTTTGCTGCCCTGCAGGCCTCCAATCACACCAACCGTGTATGCTAACTGTGAGTTCATGTTTTGTCTTGAGGGTACTGAAGTGTGTTTTGAATTATTTCAATTTTAAAATTATTGAAGGGGGAGGGGCATTATTTGTACACTCTGGCTTAGCGCACTTTTAATCCCCAAAAAATATTGTTGGGGACCTTCTTCAATATTAATTTTAATTAGTTGAAAAATGTCACCTGGCCATGTGAATTGAACCCAGAACATTTGGCTTAATGCATCAATTCTTTATCACTGACTTATCCAAGATTCGGCTTGTGTTCGGGGTCTCCACTCATAGTTTTAGGAAAGATTAATATTATTATTGATATTTTAAAATAGTATGTATTTAAGTTCTATAAACACGTTAAAAAAATTTTAACAATGAAAAATTTAATGAAAGTCCTCCACCTGATTTATTTTAGAACAAAAGTTAGTTAAATCAGAATACAGGTGGTTACTCAACAACAACAACGAAAATAATTCTAAGCTCACTTTAATAATCTAAAGGAAAAGTCGCATTTACACAAAACCAGACTTAATTATGTATTGCATACTTTAAAATATATATTAAATATATTTAAAAGGAAGCATAGGTATTAAAAACTGAGTGTACTTCTTATGCAAAAGTCATATGTACAAACAATGGAACACATCGATTATAAGACATTCTCTCTTTTTAAACCTCATTCAATGAAGTCAAGTACTTTTATCCTCTTTCTTCGTGGCATAAGCAAAATATTGTTTAATTGTATGTTACTCTTTTCAAAGTAAAGTAATAACACAGAAGGAAGGACAGTTTAGAAAATACCTTTTTGTTCTATATTCAACATTGATAACATTTTAATAAATTAACGTATTTGTATTGTTTTAAGGAATTATTATTATTATTATTATTATTATTATTATCATCAATAAAAGTTAATTTACATGACTTGAAGTATGATTTGATATCTTTGGTGACTATTATCAATGGTTCTAAATACTGTGTTATTAAAATATTAATGAATGGATATGAATCTTAAAATAAAATATTAATCATACTTATCAAGGCTTTGGGTAAGGCTAACAACTAAGGATCCCGCAAAGAGTACATCCTAAAAATGTATAATGATGACCGGGGCAGGGGTGAAGAGGAGCTATCAATTCATTTCCCCATTTTTATTAATATGATTGTTCTCCCAAGTACCATTCGAATGTGTAGGCCTACTGGGATAAAATCAATGTTTGTTGCACAAGTCATCAAATATTGCAAAGTATTACACTTCCCCAACCCAGCTACATAATAATGCAACATTTTCTCAGGAGAACACTGGATAGTTGTGATGTTTCAAAGGAGTACATTTGGCCACAATATGCTGTTCTACTACCTCAAAAAGAGTGCATGTTCTCCTAAAAGAATACGATTAGTAACCCTAACTAAAGGCAATAGTTAGTTTATTGGAAGAACGCTGGTTCTCAACATCAAGCAGGTATATGGTACTCTGTTTAGATTTAATTTATAATATAAAAAACTCATTTTTAGTGATTAAAACTTTGTTGAGCGCTTATGATCAGATATAATTATTAGAGTTTTTGTGATTGGTTCAGTGATCTACAATTCCCTGATGCTGGCGGAGATGGTGATCCTTGGGATTGTCGCTCGGCTGCTGTACAGGAAAGAACTGCCAGACCTTGACTTCATAGAGTCGAGGACTCAGCCCCAACAAGTGTATGCGGTGGGAGATATTTGCATACCTTCGCCAGAGAAGATTTTAGCCTCCCAAGAGCACAAGTCGGCAATGGAGCAGGATAATAACAATGTAGCATGAGTGTCTAGCAGCAGAGATTATTTTAAATTTAGAGTTGTGTCCAACAAGATATTCCGCAAGTTCACAAGGTTTATGTCGAGTTCAATAGAAAGTGTGTTAAGGAATCCATGTTTAGTATTTATGATAAACAATAACTAAGCATATTCAAGTAAAATGAAAATTTGTAAATTTTTCTACAAGTTGCAGCTAATATTAGTTTAAATAATAAGATTAAAATTTTTGAACAAATTGAGGATATGAACTCTACATACACATTCATGAAAAGGGTTACATAGAACTGTTGTTTTTAAAAGTGCAAAAATAATTTTTATAGGTCTTGAATATTATGTTTTAATAAAGTGAAATAGCCTAGCTAAGTTTATATCAAACACTGAAACTTTAAATTTGAATACAAGTTACCAAAACCTTATAATTCCCTGGTATACTCTATAAATAATATAAATAACAGGAACATTAAGTGCATTTAATGAGATTATATCAGTAGTCCTTCACTCTGGTATTCTACCAGTATTGTCCTTCACTCTGGGATTCTACCAGTATAGTCCTTCACTCTGGGATTCTACCAGTATTGTCCTTCACTCTGGGATTTTACCAGTATTGTCCTTCACTCTGGGATTCTACCAGTATAGTCCTTCACTCTGGGATTCTACTGATAAATGTATTCACTCTGGAACTCTACCAGTATCATCATTCACCTTGGGATTCTATTGGTTCAGTTCTTCACTCTAGGATTCTACCAGTATCATCCTTCACTCTGGTATTCTACCAGTACAACCCTCCACTCTGGTATTCTACCAGTATTGTCCTTCACTCTGGGATTCTACCAGTATAGTCCTTCACTCTGTGGATTCTACTGATAAATGTATTCACTCTGGAACTCTACCAGTATCATCATTCACCTTGGGATTCTATTGGTTCAGTTCTTCACTCTGGGATTCTACCAGTATCATCCTTCACTCTGGTATTCTACCAGTATTGTCCTCCACTCTGGTATTCTACCAGTACAACCCTTCACTCTGGTATTCTACCAGTACAACCCTCCACTCTGGGATTTTACCACTACAATCCTTCATTCTGATGCGTGTGTCTATGTTAACAAATTGTGTAATACTCATTATCTCACTGCTGGAATGAATGGACAAAACAGATTTTTTTAAATAATTTATATAGAATAAAAAGTTGAGACTGCCTTGCGTTTGTAAAAGTTTTTTTTCTTTTAAAAAACGGTTGCAATTATTACACTCCTACTGAATGTAGTTGGACACAAGATTATCGGTGTTTGGTGCCTTTTAGCCTAACAGATTTTAACCAAAGATTTTTAAGTCTCTAATAATTGGTTTGACTTTGTTATTTTAACTACCTATATGCCGTGGAAAAAAAAAGTTTTCTCCACTTTTATCTAAACGTCTATCATCAGCTTCAGCAGTCACTTTAACAAGACAAATGACATTGAGTGGGACAAATTATATTCCCTTACAATGACAGACTAAACAAACATAGTGTTGTGATAGCATGCAATGTTATGCTGTCAGTGCATAGGACATAATAATAAGTTACACTTGAATGATCACATGAAGGAGGAAATAAGGCAGGAGCTCCATGTTGTTTATATAATTACTTGTTTTAAAGTTTCGCCATATAACAGTTTAAGAAGTATAAGTATGTTGAAATTGAACATCATAAACAATTCATTTCAAGTGAAAGTTAAAATGAAAAACCGGTAATGGTAGGGTTGCAAAGCTGCTTAGAATTTGATAGACAAATGCTTCAGTAGGTAGTAATAAGAATTTTAATTAGATATATAGGTATATATAAAAATGAGGAACTAAGCATATAATTGATATTGGTGTACAGTTATTGAAACAATTACATAATATATACTGCAGTAATAGTTTGTTAAAATAGTTAGTCCTTAGTAATTTAGTTAGTTTTGATCAGCTTCATTCTTATTTGAAAAAATAAAATTACAAAGTTAAAAATAATTTTGTGTGTGTGTGTGTATATATATATATATATATGTACACACACATATATAAGTAAATGTACCAGAATCAATATCTGCACAATATTGTAGACCTCCACTCTTTTTTTTATATCTTGACAATGACAAAAATGACAAATTATTGAGAAATGTATGTACCAGCATTCCTTATATAACTTATATTTAATTTTTGTCCAATGGCCAACTTAATTAAATTAACATCTTTTATAGAAGGCAAAGGACTTAATTCAATCTAGAATATATTTAAAAATGTAAATTCGTACTTGAATGTAGTGTTTATAAATAGATACAAAATAAAATTTGAGTTTGGGACATACTTTATAATGAAAGAAAGACTGATTCTATGACAGATTAATTCTGAGTGTTTTACTAATAGTCTTTAATCTCATAATGAAAACCTATTGTTAATAAGTAATTATATTTGTCTATATTCTTATCAATTTTAAGTTAACAGATTTGAACCCAACTTGATATACACAGCTCATCATAAAAAGTGGTTGGTTTTTTTCTCTCTCTGTAAGCATGAAAGCTAAGTGATCTAAAGACCAGTGGTTCAGCCTGGAGTACATATACCTCCAGGGGTATGCAAATATATCTTAGCGGATGTATACAATTAAAATATATATATACATTTTTGTCATTTAGACTTATTATTGATTACATTATTTTGCATTTAATTTATTTTACATGTAGATAATAAAATATGTTTAGCTTGCTTTATGCAACAACTTTGTGGGTAAAAAGTTGAAGAGAATTATATCTGGGGGTAAGTGAACAAAAAAGGTTGAATATCATTCATCTAGACTACTGATATCTAGTTCTCTCTTTGGACATTGCCAAAACATGTTTTTAATGTGGTGCATGCCATATTTTTCTCATGTTTGTACTTAGAAAAAAAAAGCATTGCACTATATTTATGAGAGTACTAGGCACACAGGTAATATTTTCAAGTTTCGTAAAAAAACAACAACATAATAAGGTCCAGTAGAGATTTAGTTATGACATTTTTGCAAAATTTGTCATTGAAAGTGAATTGATTTGACTTTTTGAAAATGTTTTAAAAACTTTAAACTGAAAGAGTAGGTTTTTAATGTTAAAGAGACAAGAAATGTTGATCTAATTTTGGAATTAGAAGAAGTACAATGAATTTAATAATAGTCGCATTGTTCTTTTCCTTTTAACATGAAATATCATCTTTTAGTGCTCGTTTCCACTATTTGTACAGAGCCATAGTGTAATTAGTCAAGGTAAGACTGTCCAAGTGCAAAAACTTACACTGAGCACTTCTTAAATAAAGGTTTAGGCCCGCCGCACATTGGACGCAGGGCAGGCGCAGCAGAGGGGCATGCGAGGAAGAGGAAAATCTGTAATACACGTGTTCTTATGGGTTACCGCACATTGGACAGAGTGCAGGTGTAGTGTAGGAGGATAACTCTTTCACACCTCTTTCCCGCCTTTCTCTGATTGTAGTAGACGCACAGTTTTCCTGTGTCCTCTGTGCCTCTGTCACGTAGTTTTAGTGTATTGTGATGGAACATCTTATTCAATTATCCAAGACCATACAGCATTATATGAAACAAGCAATCCAGAATACATGAGGACGAAGCTGGAAAATTAACTATGGGAAGAGATTGCTATTGAACTGAATTACCCGAACAGTAAGTGTAATATTCTAGATTTTTGTAGTTAGTGAAATTAATCTATAGTAGTTTGTATAACCCATTAGAAGAATTAGATGTTACTAGACACTGCGCATAAAGTAAATTACAAATCTATCAGAAGTTCCTCTAATTCACTCGCCATATCACGTCTTCTTGTACTACTGGGTGAAAGCTCCCTGACTCGTTAAAAATCTGCGGTGACCTGCAAAAACCTATTCCTGTGCTGCGCCTGCCCTCTGCCAGGACTGTGTTCAATGTGCGGTGCCTTGCAGAAACCTCTTACTGTGCTATTCCTGCCCTCTGCCTATGCTGTGCCTGCCCTGCATCCAATGTGCGGCGGGCTTTAAGTGGTGGCATACCTGGGCGAGGAAAATTTCAGGGAAAAGAGGCATTGTCCCTTTAAAATAAGTTTTCCACCTGGAATAAATGTACCCTCCTTATTTTTATTACACTTATCTTTTTATTTTCAAATAAGATATGATTAAAAACAAACTCCAAATAGCTCCTTAAGGCACAAAAAAAAAAAAAAGACTAGTTTCATTCTAAATATCTTTTAGAGGTAGCAAACTTTCCAAAAAAATTTGGATGTAATCTAACTTCTAATAGGTTCTAAAAAAAATGTTGTTCATATAAATTTCAGGTGAGGATCATTCCAAGATCTTAAAGGCATACAAAGGTCAAACTTAGTTGAGGAAGGGCCCTCATAGCTATTGAGAATTGGGAGGGGATAGGTTGGTGTTAAAAAGTCCATTAAAACCCACTTTGATCAATTACCTCCCCTAAATGACTAATACCAATGAGATAAAGCATTATTGAAAATGGTGACCTAAGGTAGTATAAAAGGTTGGGGCTATTTGTGCCCTGGGTTATCAATCCATTTTTCTGATGACCCTATCTACAGTAAGAGTCAGATAGGAATAAACATTTTTGACTATTATTTAGATAATTTTCATATATTCATACAAGCATGTGATCATAATAGATATCATAAATGCCTTTAAAATAATAATGATAATATATCAACATTTTTACAATTTTGACCACAAAAAATCTGTATTTTCTAAAAATCTCTTCCTACTAAAAAAAACATAGAGAAAATTGTTTTGTTCATTTACAGGCATTCATAGTATTAGCTTAGAAAACAAAATTTAACATTTGGAATAGGAATACCAGTTTAATCTACATAATAAATAACTAATTAACATTAGTCTACACTCAATTAAATTAATAAAATTAAAAGCATTCACACAACACATTTTTTACATGCACTTTTCTTAGGGAGGCTGTTTATATTTTCACAAACTACAACCAGTTGGCTGGCCGATAGCTGAACTGCATTTACCCCTTACTTAACCTATCCCTACCCTCTCATTCTTCCTTTATTTTACCGACTCATTTGTGAAGTGTTCTTTGAACCACCTTTTAAATAGTTTCAACATGAAAGGTTTTGTTGTTTCCAAATCCCACATTACTTTACTTCCTATTTCTTTTGTCAATATTTAGTCATAGTCTACACAGCTTTGTTAACTAACTAATGAATACAATCACAAACTGCATTTAAAAATGTACTTTAACATTACAATAGTGGCGACAGGCCAAAAACTCATTATGTTCTTGTTTTGTTTAAACCAGGGATGGGCAAACCAAGGCCCACAGGCCAAATACAACCCGCAGAATAAATAATTAAAACCTGTAACATTGTGAAGGAGGGAGACTTTTTTAAACACAACAAAACTCTTAATTAACTTTTTAAAACCAGAATAAAATCAACTTAGTAAAAGTGGTCTTATAAACCGACTTACTCTTGAAAATCACCTCACACTCAATCATATTAATATCCTGAACGAACTTAAAAACATACTAAGCCACTAAGGTATTTATGATTGGTATATTATATTCTCATTTCTCAATGTATTTTAACTTATTCATATCAGTTGATTAACCTTTTTTTCCCCAGGCCCTTCTTTAAGTAGATTTGCACACCCCTGCTTTAAATCATACTAAGGCAATATTATCTTATGTTAAAATTTCGGAGGGTGTTTACAAGAATTGTCCACTGCCGTGGCAATATTTGAGGACAGGGACTCAAACTTTGTTGGTCCTAATGAATTAAGATTGTAGTTTAAGTTTAAATATATACTTAAATTTGTACTAACCAAACTTTTGAAATTCAGCTCGAAAACGAGAATCTTGTCCCTGTCCACTGATGATGATGTTGATGATGATGATAACACTCAGTACTGGCTGAAGATTATGTACTTACCTGCAGAAACAGGCCAATTTTAGGATTTAAAAAAAATTTGATATTTCCACAGCCCCAAATTGGACATTAAAAGTTCAAAGAGCAGTCTGGAGCTACATTCATCTTTATTCTGAATAATTAATCTAGTTTGATATTTTGTAAAGCACTTTTATTAGGAATTTGAGTAAAAGTAA
The DNA here is from genome assembly GCA_902151425.1 of Timema shepardi. Lineage (NCBI taxonomy): Eukaryota > Metazoa > Arthropoda > Insecta > Phasmatodea > Timematidae > Timema > Timema shepardi. The sequence continues at coordinate 32,873 of CABFVX010003901.1, read as the reverse complement.
TGTGTAAAAGGCAAAAATAAACTCTCACACTCATTTGGTTATGTGGAGTTGGGTGATAAGCGTTGCAGTGTACTGTGAAATGTGCATATCTTCATAATGAATAATCCTAATTCTAAATGCTACTTGATTTGTAAATAAATTTACTATAAAATTATATTTTATTGACTATAGGTCTACCCTCGAGCTATCACAATGGATTGTAGTCTATACTTTAGAAAGTATAAGTTTATATGTAATGAATCATTCAAACTCATATTATTCATAATTGAAGAATAATTTATGCCCCATAATATTAAATAGTATTTTCATGTCTACATTTACAAGATATGCCTTCTATAACATATCATTCACTTTCATAAACAGCATAAATTCTATATTCTATCACTAACTCCACCAATTTTTATATTTTATCTTCATTGTCATTTATGTCATCAGCTAGATTCCCTATTTCTGCGTTTTCATTAACAAATAAACCTCTTCTCCTCGCCATCATTTACGCAGCACGAGCAAAAGAAACAGAAGCAGATGCTATCCTTCTCGCTAAGCATTCCTGAACTTGAGCTACTTGGAAGATGAAATGCAGGGTTGTTCTAGTTATGAAAATTCCACTCAGATGTGCAGTCAAATGCCATCTTTGACCACAATTTAGAACTAGCAATACAACTATTGCATAGCACTAACCAAACACGTAGAAAACACGGGCAAAGATTTTATGTTGATTTAAATTCAAGACCCCATAGAATTGATGACTTTGGCAAAATTCGAAAGAACGGCCACTCGTAAATTTGATGAGCATGGTGTCAAGAGAGTTACATTTTTGTTTGTGTAAAATAACCATGCTAGCTATTTGAGGAAATAAAAAAAATTAGATTCTAACTTAATAATAAAATTAAGCTATAGGTACTTAAATACTAATCATACATCTGTTCCAAAATTGAGCCCATTATGTTTATGTATGTTTGGTTTTATATTTCTCTTAAACACAAACTGATCTGAAGCCATTTAGTCCCATTGTTTTAAAATTTCTGTAATATTCTAGGGATTTACAAAATTCTTAATCCAGCAGGTGTGGATAGAAAAGATGGAAATAAGTTGTATATTGAAAATTACAAGCTATCTTAATTTCATGTATTTTTCAAGAAGATTATAAAATTATATAACTATGAGTAGAGGAATTGAGAAGAGACTTTCTGCAAACCAAAAACAATTTTGGACAAGTGAAAATCTTGCATAAATGAGGTAATGTAGAGGTATTCAGATATATAACATGGGATTAATGTATTGATAAAGATGTATGTACTAATATATTTGATAGAAGTGTACATAGTTTATATTTTAATAGATTTGATACAGAAACGTGATATTTAAAAATAAAATTATGTAAATTTTATTTCACCTTTCACAATATGATTTGAGTTACTTATGATATGAGTTGTGGCATTAATAAAAATATATAAATTTAATGTGAATAGAGATTAATTTTTTTTAATATGATAGGAAAAATTCAAAGCATTTGTACCAGCAATTATTATGCTTTTAGTGGAATTAGAGGAAGGTGGGTTTAGAACATGTAAAAATAACCAAAAAAATCTCATTACTGAATAAAACCGATATTTTAATTATTTTATTGTTATCATTACTATTAACATAATGGAAATGAACTTTGGTTTTGGATATAGCTATCACTGGATAAATCTTTCAATTATATCTAATATAATTGAAAATGAAACCTAGATAAAAGAATAGAACCAGAAAGTAGAAACATTTGTGTTAGTGTTCCAATGATTTTACTTTTAAACTAAACAGAAATTGTCTCTTTCTTGGTGTTATTCTCAACTTTTAACTTAAGGCGAAGTCTGTGATGGGTGCATTTTTCAGGCAATAACAATTTTTACAAAAGTTAAACTTGTTTTAAATACAAGCATATTTATTGTGATTGCACTTGAACCACACTTCGCAAATATCCTGGAAGTTTTTAATTAATTGATTTGGTACTTGATAATTATTACTATTGCTAGCACCTCGTCTTAATACCCGTTCGGGTAACATGCACTTACGCTAATGTGTAATGGTAGGGTAAATGTGAGATGAAATGGAGGACCTACAGTTTAATCGGTGACATGGCGGTCTAGGGGTAAGGTGTCAGACTTCTATGCTGGCAGCCGGGGTTCAATCCTCGGTCCCGGCACAGATTTATCTGATTACCAAACCCTCCCTTCACCTCTGACAAGACATCTTGTGAAAGTGAGGAATGCCAGGCCTCCACCGTGTTTCGGATTCCACGTTAAACTGTAGGTCCTCCATTTCATCTCACAATCACCCTACCATTACACATTAGCGTAAGTGTGTATAACCCGAACGGGTAGTAAGACAAACGCGGTGCTAATAATAATAATAATAATAATACAGTTTAATGTGGAATCTGAGCCATGGTGGAGGCCTGGCATTCCTCACATTCACAAGTTGTGATTAATACACGTCTTGTCAGAGGTGAAGGAAGGGTTTGGTAATCAGATAAATCTGTGTCGGAACTGAGGATTGAACCCCAGGCCCCAGCACAGAAGTCTGTCACCTTACCCCTAGACCACCATGTCACCTACTGGATAATTGATTAGCTTAGATACTGTCTGCTTGCTCTTTACTATAGACTATTTTTTTCAAAGAGTTTTAATGGACAAAGTCTCAGACTTTCCCATTAGTTGGCATGGCCACGTGATTAAAAATATGTACCGTGTAGATGCGATTAAAATTGCCAAGTTCTGTGTGGATACAGAGTTTGCAGAATATGTAGTTGAGGCTTTAGTAGAGGATGACCTGCTGATCTTAAGGTCTCACTCTCGTATTAGACTGGCTGATGACGGGGATATTGATGTTCCTATCGCAATCTGGTGTAGTGAGGATGGTTTTTCCTAAATGGTTTATAGCCTGAACAGGTAGTAAGACAAGGTGGTAAAAAAAAAAAAATTGTAGTGGATGTACACTCCATTTACCCATATCTTTTAGGCTGCACCATAGTGTTACCATGCATGTTAAGCTTGCTACATTCCTGCATGAATAACGGTTGCTTACAAGAAAAAGACTTTTAAGATTAAAAATTTACTGTTAGTCATCAAATTAATATTAACTAAGACTAATAAAATGTTATGGCACAATAATTGTGGGCTTTATTAACATTTGCTCCATATTTTCATATCATCCTTAAGGGAGCACCCAGGCAGCACTCCAGAGATTGTTTTTGAATGTATTTTTGCACTTGTTTGGGTTATTCGCATTTTTACACTAATGAGGTGGAAAGGAGGAATTTGTAATTTAGAGGAAAGTACTAAAATTTACATAGAGGGAGAGCCAGAAACCATTTAGGAGAAAACACCTCCATTACACTAGAATAATGCTCGAACCCCGATCGCCTTTTCATCAGAAATTCAGTCTATTGTCTTAAGCATTCGATCACCGACGTGAGCTGCATTGCAGTGGTTGATGTCAGGAATATAATCAACTTAATATTCACACAACATAATATAAGGGCTTGAGCAGCACAAAAAGATTAATTAATTTTAACTTTTAAAAACATAGTATCAAGTCAATTATAATTCAAAAATAAATAATAATTTCCTTTACATATTCTCCATCATTTACAATTTCATTGCGAAGCAATTGGTTTGCAATGTATTAACTTGTCAGTCACTTACCCCACTCTTAAATGGATCCATTTTGACATTTGTCTACCTGTTGGCCTTCTCGTGTCGACCAGTTTAATGTCGATCACTTGATCCTCCCCATACATAAGTTTGTCAAGCAGTTGCTCTAAGTCATGTCGACCAATTTACACACCTAACCTTTCAAAATATTTGCTTACATTTTGTCGATTGATTGACTGTTGATCATTTGAGTCTACTCGTGTCAACTGATATTTTGTCCGTCCGTCCGTCCGTCCATCCATCCATCCATCCGTCTTTTATTTGATTCAAATCAATTAAAATAATATAAATACATATTTGATTTTATTAACATAATTAGTTTTAAAATCATATATTTATTCAATCCAAAAGATTTACTCAATACTCAACTTTATTAAAAGCTTGTATGAGATCGACTCAAATAAAAAAACTTGAGATCACAAACCCCTAGAAGCAGGTTTAGGAATTAGTGCTTTTTTTTTTACAAAGGTTTGAATTTAATATCAATTTTGAATTGATATAACCCATTTTCTGATAAATTAATTAATTCATTCCTCTCAATATTTTGGTTTAAAAAAATGTATTTTCACAATTTATGAACAGTACTCCACAGTGACTTATGTTCCAAGCAGACCTGGACAGGGGCCTGTTCATGATGATAATGTACAGTACTCAACAAAGAAATGGGGAATTTTACTATTAACTAATAATATTTTTTTAAAACAGTAAGGATATTTGATTTATTTTAGAAACATTCTTGAGATATTTAAATATCTTGAATAAATAACTGTATGTACTATTATTTAAGTGCTAATACCAGTATAAATTATTTAAGATGTAATAGTCAAAAAGAGTTCCTCGAATTGTTATTGTATGAAAACAAAATTTCTTAGTTTTCATAACAAAGCAGGGTTTGGTATAATATGACTCAGTAAAAAATCTGCAAGTATAAAAGAGTTAATTAACTTTGCAAATACGCCACTCTCCAATTTGTTAATAAAATAAGTTTTTTCACTAAATAGGGCCCCGTAGGGCACTATCACCAGTGAAGTGAGCCAGTTCACATGTCTTCAGTGTCCGAGTCTGAGTCGTCTTCAACGGCAGCCTTGGCGAACTTCTCGGCCTCGAGGAATATCTGATGAGGGACTCTCTCATGGAGACCATTAGTCGCGGCACCCACCCAACTTAGCTCCAACTCAAATTGTTTATCCTTCAGTTCGTCGTGAACAAGGTAGATACTAGTGACCAAACAAACATTTATATGAAAGATGAGAACAACATAGCAACAAAGTAAAAACTCATCAAATTAGAAAAAATTGTGAAAAACTTTTGTCCAAATTACTTTGAAGTTTAAACTGTAAAATTATTTTAAATAAATGTATCATAATTAAGAACCTTCTAGTAAGCCTGTGTGAATGCCGTTTTGATTTTGGGGAAATATTTTCCATTTTAAAAATAATTTCCTATCTCAATGTGTGTTATGTAAAGATGATTCTATACAAAGGATAATATCATCTAGTCCACCGTAGCATTCAGATTATCTATCCATTTTACAAAACAAACCCATTCCTGAAGTGAACATAAGCCTCTTCAGAGGTGCAGAATATATTCAGGGACCTAATATTTCCCCAGAACATAAAATGTTATAAAACTTCCTCAAAACCATGGCACTCAAAATAAAACAAAAGTTATCATTTTAGAGAGGCCAGAGAGTTTAAGGGTTATTACTGCATAGTTTGGAAAATTCAAATTTAAATATGCACTTAATTACATAAAGGAGGTATGAATAATGGAAAGACTTGGTAATTATATTTATGGATGTGGAGAAGGCATATGATGGTGTGGATATAATTAAAGTTTGGAAAACAGAGGAGGAGGTTGAATAGGAAAGAGGAGTTGTAATGAGAGTGAAGCATGTATGAGAATAACAAGAGCTGTGTTAAGATGAAGATGTTCCGAATAAAAAGCGGAATGAAGCAAGGGAGTGCCCTTACAGTCTTACACCAATAGTAAGTGTTAACTGTCACAAGGAGGAACAAGATTAGGAATGAAAAAGATTTGGGGTACAAGGAGTACATTAGATAGTAGAGGAGGCAAAACTGAGATGGTATGGACATGTAATGAGGAGGATGATGAAGAAAATGTTGAAAATGAAGTAAGTATGTGGGGAAAAGAATCACAGGGGAAGCTAAGAAAGACATCGAAGGAACCGATAACAGAAAGTGTTCAAGTGAAAGGAACATAATGGAATATATTAAAGTAGGAAGAATGGTGAAAGGATAGAGGAAGATGGAGGCATTTTACTAAACTGACCCAGCCACAGGCTGGAAACTGTTGATGATGATGATATTAAGAGAAGATATCATATCTCTACTTAATCAAAATAATGATTGATCTGTTTAGAAACATGTGTGGTCCTCCAAATATTACACCAGTCATGTCTGGTCAATACACATATATTAAGCTGTACTCACATTCTAGCAGCTTCCTTCACCAATTCTCTACATCCCATGTCCTGCAGTTTCAGCTTCTCAATCTCGGTCTTGGCCGCTTGTTTCGCTTTACCAACCGCACATCCAAAATAACCCTGGACATAGTCACACAAATTTCAAGTGTTACCAGACGGCTGATTTGATTTATTCCAATTTATATTTTAATAAAATTACAACCTAATCTTTCTTTGCTTTGTCTAAATGACATTTATTGTACTACAACTGTGTGTGCAATAATAGTGAGTAAATGAGAGAGTGAAGGGTCTGTGAAGAATTAATTTGAGGCAAGTTTTAACGCCTGTCTGGGTTGTATCTGTATATATGCTAATGATGTAGGGATAAGATAGTGGGAAATCATTAGAGAAAAACTAGCCTCAGTACACTCAGCCAGGGTTTGAACCTAGACCTTGTCCCCAGTGGACCAAACTAAACAAGTCTGATGTTAAAGCCGCCTGACTATCGATGCAGGGTGTATGAAGAAATAAGTGATGTTTATTTGTCTCTATCATGGTCTAGTCCATCCATCTTTCCCAGTTTGGCTCCACTTCACTATCACGTACAATATTTTTCATAAAACCTATGTTTATCAATTCATATACTAGATCAACTTTTGACTTGGTGGTGGTGTTTCAACAACTATAGTTCAAGTTTTGTTTAGTTGTGATTCTGATCCTGGTCTTCATTAATGTTATGTGATTAATCAACATTCTCTTTCGCTCTAGTAAATAGTAAAGTTTACACATGCACATCAGTACTTTATCTATAGTATGATTTTTAGAGAAAGAAACTTTTACAAACTACAAATATATATTTTTGCAGTCAACGTTAATGGCATTTTACTATATTAATAGGGTAATTTTAGGTATTGATAGTGTCTTTTAGAAGACTTGACGTATGACTACAAGAGTGTAGCACCCTTCTTTAGTCAAATTAAACATTGAAAAGAGTCTTACAGACTTGAAGAGATAAAAGTAGGTCTACAACTTTCTGGTGTGTAGGCCTTGCCCTTCTATTCTATTCTCTTTTCAATGTTTAATTAAATATTGTAGTTTGGCACCATTTTTCATTCATCCTAGATGTTAGCTAAGGTTATATCTAATAAAATTGGACTGTACTTACATATGAAACCCCTGAAGGATCGATCATATACATAACAGGTCCATCTTGCTCGTATGTGCCCAAGATTATGCTACAACCGAATGGTCGCACAGCACTGTACAGTGTGTAGGCGTGCATGTACATTGCCACACGCTCATTGAGGTACTTGAGCGGGATGTTTGTGCCATACTGAGCTCGATAGTTGGACGCCTCGGACCGTGCAGTCTCTACAATCTGCCTAGAGTCTGATATCAGTCCAGAAACAGCCTGCAACACCAAAAACATGGAATTATTGTATCAAATATCTCTAGCATGCATGCTAAGAAATGTGTGAACAGTTGTGTCTTACATTTGAAAGGGAACAAAACATTTGAGAGATCATTGCTTATGGATACACAATCTACATAAACTATGAAAATGACTTTAACACAGGATTTAAAGCCCTGACTTCACACCATTGCAGCAAATAAATTGTTATTCCCTCAATATTTTCAATTTACAATGTATCTCTTATGATCAAACAAGTTCAACACACAATACATACACAATCTATACAATAACAAAATGTTCACATACATAACTATTTGTCATGGATATGTTAGATTATTTAAAGCTATTTTAAATATTTCTCAATTTAAAGATGTAAGCTGCAACAAACTAAAATACTTATGAACCAAACAATTAATGTAAAATAAACCAAGCTAGAAAGATTATTACCAAAATATAAAGTCCTAAAAGAGAACAAAGAGATCATCATCAGCCAGCCTAGTGGTATAGTGGTCCATGCCACTAGCTGCAGACCTAAAGGTCTCGGGTTTGATTCCCGACTGGTATCAGGGGATTTTTCTCAAAAGGGGAATACCGTAATTCCCGCAATCACCGGGGTTTGATTAGTTAGGCCTAAGTTAGGTTTAACATCTCCATTTTCTACACCTGATCATATTCACTACTATTCACTCACTACCTTGTCAGGACATAAAAAGAGCCTCCACTAAGAATATTTAATAGTACATTCAGGTGTCCCCCGGTACATGAGTCTTCGCTTATCTTTCCATAAACTAAGCTATAGAGTGATGAAGGCCAGACACACCATTATTGTTATTATCATCATCAACATCAGTGGGTGTTTCAGACTTTGGGGTTGTCTAGCACAATATCTTCCACTCCTGTTGATCTCACAAAGGTACTCTTTCTGCCACGTGTCTTCAATCCACTCTTTTAGCCTCCAGGTCTTTCTGCGCTTGGTCCATCCTCCTTGTCAGTGGTCTTCCAAGAGGTCTTTCACCCTTCTCCTTACTCTGTAGAGCTCTCTTAGGCATTCTGTCCTCCATTCCCGTCACACACATAACCACTGTAAACCTTTTCCTCTTCAGCATCTCTTATAATGATATAATCTTTAATATATCCCTCATTTTTTTGTTCCTTATTATTTCTTCTTGTAACATTCTCAATACCTTTCAGAAATCTTATCTCTGCAGCATGCAAACTATTTAAATATGTCCTCAGCCATGTGTCAATATTGGTTGATTAATACAGCTTATAAAACAAAGTTTTGGCCTCTTTTTCCTTTGTTCAATCGCAAAAATAAATCCTTAGCCATGCGATAGAACTGTACACTTTTCCATAAAGTAGTGCAATAGTAGTGCACATAACTATTTTAAATTCTGTTATTCTTTACAACTCGCAACTAAGTTTGTTTTTATACTTGAAAGTATATAAGTGGATAGTGCCCCTTCAAATAATTCACTTCCAGGCTATAGGTTCAATTATCCCTCAGCATTTTCCTTGGATTTCTCAGGTTTTTGAGGTTTATTTTAAATAGATTCACTGAAAGTCCTGATTGGAAATTGTGGAAAATTAGAAAATTTGTATTATCAGTTTCTTAATTTGACCTAATATTAGAGCTATACATTATGTTCAGGAATTAACTACCTAAAATTAATGATAGCTATCGAATTTCTATTTACCCTCCAGTCAAATTTACATGCTTCTGGACCTTAAATGTGTAGATCTCATTTGACGCAAACATAAAAATGGTGTCATTTTGCTCCCTAGCTGTGCCTGTGATGGCAAGTTTAAATAATGTAACACAAAACCCATAATAAATTACAAAAACTAGCAGACATAACCTCGTAATGCAAACCAAAGGACAAGTAAAATGTCTGCACAGCTTAGTGTCACGCTACTAGGAAAATATTTGCGCTCGCAAGAAATTTGCTTTCACAAAGTGGTCGGCCATAATAACTTTTGACGCAAAGTCTAGCGTCTTTCTGTTAACAGTCGCAAATTCGTTTTGCGTCGTGGTCATAATAGCACTGCAGGGATTAAAATAAAACATTTCTAGGTACCTTCCAACAAAAAAATTACAAATATTTATCTATTTTAATGCAAAGCTTTACTTGCACTGCTGAAACATGTGTATAGGCTGTATGCTTTAAAATAATTTTAAAATATATAAGTTACAAGACCAAAACTTATTGGAATTTAAGATGGTTTATTAAAGATTAGAAAACTTTTTTGGATCTAAAAAAATTGCTACCAACTAGTTTTTAATAATAAAATCAATGCATACAGTAAATCTTTAATGGATGTAAAATTAAACGAAACCAAGTTACTCGTGGATACCTTATCTTAAATACCTTATCAATACTAATTACTACTGTTGAGCTACATGCAAAAAGTGATGGTACTGCCCTTTGCACAGCTCGGAGTGGAAAAACAACTCAGTAGATGTATACCAAGTGAATGATGTTTTTAATCTGTATTTGTGTGTGACCTAATATTTAAACTATTCCAGACTAGCTATAGAGGTATATGTGAAACAAAGTAACTGCAACAATTGCATTATATAAGATTGCTCTAAATTGATGTCCAGTCTTACTTTGTCAATAACTATTTGGAATATTATAAAAGTATTTCATATTATATTTGGAAGAAGGTACAGGAAAGGTGGATAGAAACATATAAAAGGGATGAACACAATATGGTTTTTACAATGAAGAGAACACAGTTCAAACTTTACATTGCTGCCAATGGACAAAGAGGTAATGCTGCCTCTTAAATAAAATTGATTGTCACCGCCCAATCCCCCGACCTAAGTTTCATTCTATCGGAACTCATCAGAGAGGAGTGTGAAACACGCAATGCAACTTAAAAAAAAAATTTAAAAAAATGCAAAGAATGATATAACACATAGATAGGAACATGTAAAGCAGCGTACAGACAGTGCGCTTCGCACGCCTCACGACGCATACTTCGGCTCGAGGTATGCGTCACTATAGTACGATTTTGATAGGAAGAACAGTATAAGTTAGTTACTAAAGTTACTAAAACAAGTTTAATATTTTCATACATCAAGTCATATTATCTGCAGTAGTCACGTTTGATAAATATAATCAATACCAATCAATTAAAACAAATAATATAGTAAAATGTTATCAATGTTGGCTGTAAAACAATATGTTTAAATTTTCTCTACTGTTCTTCCTACCAAAATCAGGATATAAGTAGTTTTGATCAACACATGCTGCTCACTGCGAGCTATGGAACCATCACGCACAACGCATGTCAGTAGACAATATGGCTTCGTCACAGCGAAAGGCGCAGATTGCTGCCGATGCGTACATTGTGCTGCACTCAATTATAAAAGAAAACAAAACTAAAGCGACAGCCACGTTGGTGGGTTAAAAAATTATTCCAGGAAAGGTTGGAATATGGGAATAGACTCTTAGAAGTTATAAGATTTGAGGAAGATGTCACAAATTTTGTATGTATATCCCCCAATTATTTTGAACATCTATTGGAGTTGATAAATTCTGCAGCATAATAAACGATTACTCTCATAAAGTCGAATTACTTGACGTAGAGCGTCATTGTCATCCATGGTAAGTGTGAAGTGCGGAGCGAGACAACAACAGACCCATCCACACGAGGCGTAATGCTCGCAGTGAGGCACCTTTGAGCATGACTAGTTTACCGACAAGCACACGGCTCGCAACACATGTGCACCGCGCATGCCTCAGGGCGAGCATTTCAGCTCTGGACAGTGTGAGGCGTGCGAAGCGAGCTGCCTCGCACTGTCCATACGTGGCTTAAAAGGTATAACATAAAGGACATTGGATGAGCGAAAAGCTGAATGTGAATGTAATGTTAATGTAATGTAATGTTGAATGTGTTTTACATCACTGCAAAGTGAAAACTAGTATAACGAGATTGGTTTACATGCCAACTGAAGTAAATATATAATATTTAATTTGGGCTTCAACATTGTCGATAACAATACCTACTACTTGAATGATATAATTAGTTACCTCATATAGCAGGACATAATAAATTCAGAAGTTCACTAGACTTAAAACATAATAAAAGCTTAAGAAAGTAATGTCCATTTGACTACCATGTAGCCCTTTAAACAAGTTTATTTTAGTCAAATGCTTGTGCTAGTGCTTACATTGCTTGTACTATACACAGAGTGATCAGCCTGTTGAAACCAGGTTAATATGGGAAATAGTATAAAGTGATTTGATAAAAGCAGTGATCTTGGTGAATCTCTTGAAATAATAAAAATATTGGCTATTTAAGAAAAGGCCTATTATAAGTTTAGTATTAATTTGTACTTAATTGTATTTCTAAACATTTTTCAACCCAAACCTCTGCTATGGGGTTGGTATTCAAACAAATATTTCCTATTCAGAAAAGTTATGTTGGTACCAATAAAAATAATTTTCTCTGGCTTCTCAATACAATGATTAATTTTTATCTGTGTGTTAAGTGCGAAAAAATGAATCTACTAGCCACTTGATAGTGGTTTTATGTACTTGGTAATACTCTTGACCAGGGCAGTAGGCTACTGAGATATGTATAGAAAGAAAAAATTGGTGGAAGGATTTATCCAAAGGTGCAACCAAAGGAATATTAAAGTAGCTTAATGTGTCTTTTAAAAGTTGATTTATTTAATCAAGTAAATGGCTATTTAGGAAAACCAATCAATCAACGTTGTGTTATAGAGCAAGAGCCCACGACGGCCAGACCTTCGTTATTTTATAAAAGCAGAACATTTCTCAGAGCATGTCCCCAACACAGGTAAGAACGACCAGCGAGTATGGAGTTGGTATTGTGGTTACTTGGGCAGGTAACAGGTAGTATAGGCGTATAAAATAGTACCTCAAATTCGTTAAAGCATATAGCTTAATTTTTTTATATTCTCTTCGGAATAACATTAGAAATCAAGTCATCCATTGCCGGACACTTAGTACGGTTGCAACCCCCTGCCAGACACCCCTAAACTTTAATAAATTATAATGATACTTTCGTTATAGTATAAAAGCTGGGTTTTACATATGTTACTTGGGGACCTATAAAAAAATGTTACCT
>CABFVX010003901.1:0-15312 GCA_902151425.1 Timema shepardi | reverse complement strand
CCCCCCCCCCATTTCTCTTTATGAAACATTTCCGATTTGGTATATTTGATTAGCCTATTTTAATTGTTTGATTAATTTTAGACATCAGGATTGCAAATAAACCAAATGATAAGAAATTCTAGAATTATTATATTAATTTTATGACTTTTTTTTTAGATTTTATCTCACCATAAACATTGATAAAAAGACCCATACGTAATATGGATTCTGACCTCCCTCCACTCCTTGTATGAAAACGTAAGAGCATACTGAACCCCCACTACCCCCAAAAAAAACCTTAGGTAATTTAAGGACGGCCCCTTATATATATTTTTAAAGTTAAATCTTCTGTGGTTTATTTTTAATTAATTATGATAATTATTTGTAAAGTATTGTTGGGCAAAATCAAATTATCTGCAGTAAATGGCACATCCCTGCCCTAAGAGAGAGTATGTGAAGATGTTAAACAACCTCTACCATAATGGTAATTGATAAGTAGTAATGGAGAAGTCAAAGGCAGTCCAAACATATACATTTTGAAATGGCCTTCTGGAATATTGCAGGACAGTACAGTTTACCAACCATGTTTTGAAGGGACAATGCATTTACAGCTTTACTTGCCCAAAGTAAAGTCTGAAAGTTTGCCCAGTTAGTGAAAGTGTACCTATTTGTTTGTGTTTTTTATAAGGTTTAATAATTTTTGCGTGGTTTTGTTATAGCTGTGAAAATGCTGCTCCAAGAAAGGCTGGCTAGCCTCTTAAGAGCCTGCTTCATGCAAGGTTTGTGTGCTGTGACCACAAGAAAACCTGCACCCTGCCAGGATAAATCATGTAGACTAGGCTAGTGTTTTTACTCACTATACAGGGTGACTCAAAAGTATTCATACATAGGTAGAAGCAATGTAAAGAGAATAGAAGATAACGCCAGATGGAGAAATACACCTGATTGGCTGAGCTTGTGACATCACTCAGTACTCAAGCCAAAACGTTACATGTATAAAGCTGGAAGACAACTAAGTTGTCAAAATCAGGTGATATTTTGAAACTTTAAATAATAAATAAACATTAAAAGTCCACACCAATATCCAATTAACTTAGTTACTCTACTTATTTTTTTAAAATATGTAGGCCCTATGAGTGGCTATCTTTGTAGTTAAGTGCTGTGTACTGGGTGATGTAAGCAATGACATAGGCCTAATCAAATTACTCTAATTGGCGCTACCTTTTTCTCTCTTTACATTGAGTAAAACAGATTCATTGCAGTGTTACAAAATGTGCTCAACGTATTCACTATCCTGGACAGTGCATCAGACCATTCTGATTGCCTATTCGCTTTGAACCTTTTTAAGCACATCTGGTGTTATTTGAGAGCAAGAAACAAGACACATGACTTCCTATGGGTGGACATTTTTTGAGGAGTGTATTTTGAGAGGTAAAAATATATATGCACATGCATTTATTACCCATAACATGTTTTAAGGACTAAAAGATAGATTTTACTATCAGCAGGTTTACTAATTTTATAATAAATTACTTTTTATAGCTGAATTATACTTTTATATTCAATTTTAGTTTCCTTCCGTATGTAAAGTTTCAACGTGTTTTTACTAATGATAACAAATTAAAAAGGATAATTTTGCTATATATCCAGTTGGCTAAATTTAAAAAATATATATAATTATTATAAAGTAGGCCCAATATTTGATTCATTTGTGATTAAAAAAATTAGTTTTTTTGAATTACTACATATTTCTTTTCAACTGAAAGTGATATAAATATTCTGAAGACATATCTATCAGTAAGTATGTTCAAAACAATGTTTTATAAACAAAGAAGCAATTTAAAAAAATATATTACTGTGTTAAGGTGGTTATTAATGGGGGTTTAGAACTGTGGGATCATACTAGACTTTTCCAAGATTGTCTCAATTTTTGGTACATTGGCCTGTATTAGAACATGTTCTGGAAAACGAACTGAATTTTTAATGCCATTATGTTTACAAGGAAATTTTTTTATTTTTTATTGTCATGCGGAACCCAGTTATGTGGGTTGGTTTGGCAAAAATGTAAGAGTTGATTTTAATCGTATTTTTGTTCAGTTGAACTCTCACTCTACCAGTATAACCAGTATAACCTACCTTTTTTCTAATTAATAAAATAGCTAGAGTAGTGTCACATCTTAATGCTTTTGTTTCAAATATAGGCCTAACTAACGAGTTTCAAATTTGCTGGTGACCTGGTGGTCTAGAGGTAAGGTGTCAGATTTATGTGCTGGGGTCTGGGGTTCAATCCTTGGTCTCAGCACAGATTTATCTGATTGCCAAACACTTCCTTCACCTCTGACCAGACGTGTATTAATCACAACTTGTGAATGTGTGGAATGCCAGGCCTCCTACCGTGGTTCGGATTCCACGTTAAACTGTAAGTCCTCCATTTCATCTCACAATCACCCTACCATTACACATTAGCGTAAGTGCATACAACTCGAACAGGTAGTAAGACGCGGTGCTAATAATAATAATAAATAATAATAATAATTATTATTATTATTATTCAAATTTGCTACACACTTATATGGATAAAATCCTCGGTTTAACCAAAATAATATTAATAGGCTAAGCGAGCAGTTTTAAAATTGTCAGCCCGCTGGGGAAGGCCGGGGTGCAATACATTTTTTTGACATTAAATTATTATTTTTAACTCGACTTAACCTACCTAGTTCCATAAAAAACATTTATGTTGACTATAAGAGAGCAATTAGTTTAGTGAATACAACATTTCTATAAGACCTATATTTTAATTTAATTATTATGATTTTGAATGTTAGGCCAATAATTAAATAGTTGAACTTAATGATAGCTAAATATCAATGTGCAGGTGCCATTTTGTGATATAAGTTTCTTACCTAACTCATTTATTGAGATGTAGGCCACACACATTATTAGCAGCACTATACAGTATAAAACGACGATGACAGTGAAATCACACCATAAAGGTAGTTTGGCTTTCAGTTGTAGCTGTGTTGTTGGTCAGTTATCAAGGTTTGGGTTTGTTTGTTCCAGTTCGGTCAATGTAATAATAATAATATTTAGCACTGCGTCTTACTACCCGTTCGGGTTACACGCTTTAAGTACTAATTACTCTAATGGATTAGGAATTGGCAAGGTTGAATTAAAGGAAGTGAACCCACATTTGTGTGGAGGGAGAGTGTAAAACCATTTAGGAATCTCCCCGTCCTCAGCAGTAGAGCTCAACATGACAAGTGTGTTAGCCAACTACGCCACCGAGGCAGGTTTCAGTCAATGTAGAAGTGTTATTAATAAATGAAGAGTTTTGTTTTGAAAATAAAACGGTTTTAATCAACACACAAAATAAAGGTGTAAATGATTGTTATATTGGTGATGGTGGTGGCGAAAAGGAATCTATGATGGACTCTACCAGCACACGGAGTGCAAAATCAAGAAGGTAAAATGAAAATTAACAGTGAAGAACGTCCATGGTGTGCAATATGTTTAAGTGTTTTAGGCCTCAGTATTAGGTCTGATAAATTAGAAAGGCATCTTGACACAAAACATGGAGAGTTCTCCAAAAATTCAAAAATTAATAATTTTGAGTCTTTCCTGTAAAGCTGTAAAACAATAAGTGTACCACAAGCCCTTCAGGCCTATAAGATTTCCCACATGATTGCCATGTGTAAAAAGCCATGGAAAATAAGCGAAACTCATAACAGAAGTTATTGATTGATGTTTCTACCATGTTTGGTGAATATATGGCACAGCAATTAAAAAATATCCCCTTTTCTAATAACATAGTATCCTGGAGAATATCAGAAATTACAGAGGACCTAAGTGAGCAGTTATTAGACAAGATGAGAGACAATTGATATGCACATCAAGTGAATGAAGCAACTGATGTGCATAGAGATGGCCATCTAATTGTATTGTCTGATTCAATGATGGTGATTTAAGCTGCAGGAAGAATTGTGATATAGGCCTTATCGTGTGAGATATCTTCCAGGTCCATTAGAGTTACCCACACATTTATGTGTTGAATAAAAGCAACCAAATTAAACAGAAGCATACTTAAATACACTTAATCATTTGAGGATAATATGAAGCGAGGGTGGGATTTTTTTTTTTTTTTTTTCATTGACAAATTATTAAAAATTTACTGTTTTCTAATATCCATACACACAGCTTGATTCTGAAGTTTCTGATTATTACTACAAGACAAGCCTTGTCAAAAAAATTCCAAAACTGTAAAATAAAATTCTTAAACTCACATAATTGACATTATGTCATATTATATAGTACCATTGCATGGAACAAACAAGTATTTGTGTTAGCGAAACTTTCATATCACATTTAAGACAGTCAGTAGATTAAGTTATAGCCTAGTGGTGATTTTATGTATTTATTAATTTGAAACGCATTAAGTCAAGCGTCTACAAGCACTACATGTCTTTCTTTTTTTTTTTTTAAGTAAAATACCTAAATTTATTAAATTATTAACAATTTTAATATTTATTATCTTTATTTAGAAAATATTTTTAAAAAAACTTTAAATATCTTTCAACAAAACAACCTGAAGCAGATCGTCACACATCTAAAACTGCGCTGTGCATGAGCAGATAGACAAAAGCTCTCAAGTATGTGGAAAATCTATTTGCGCATGATTTTTGTGACACAAACTGTTAATAACTTTTCACTTAAAAAAACTTTTCAAGCTAACCTAACCTTTTGTGTGAATAAATAAAAATTACCGAGATTTGCAAATCGTTCATGTGTGAATAAATAAAGATTTAGCTAAATTATCTTGAACCCGTGATTAAAAATATCAGCTTTCTAAGATTTTTTTAACGATTTAATTTTTTTAATCATGTTTGGTTTGTTATAATCGAAAACTTCAAAATCTTGTTTTGTGTGTAGGTGGTGGATACCATTAAATTTCTAATTATATGACAGAAAAAATAAGGAATCCCGCCCTTGGATCCCACTATACCTGATCATTTCCATAAAAATATTTTACTCTGTACATCAGTACTTAAGATTTTATAAGCAGTGTGTAGAAGTAAAGACAAACAAAAATAATAATTATAAATACAACTCATTAGAAGAATACATTTTAGCATAGTTAAATTCAATTTTACTCACACCAGTTCCAATAGAACTCATATTGCTTGCGTTTGTAAAGAAAAAGTAAACCAATTAAAACACAAGAAAGGCAATGAGGATGCAAATTTGTTGACAGACGACAAAGTTGAAACGAGAATCGGCACTCGGAATGCGCTCGTCATTTGCGGTTATATTACTCTAGAGTGCAGAGCAGGGTCGAGAATAAAAAGGTCTGGGTTCTTTTTAGTTCCAGTGATCATAAATAGCCATTGACCTCTATAATATAACTGGATGGACATCTGTGGCTCAATTTTCAAGCTGTCGTCTTCATACCATTGTGTAACAGAGAAGAAGACTTTCGATATCTCTTTCTCTCTTACATCTATACAAGGCAATGTGAAATGTGAAATGATTTTTGAAGGAAGCTCGCTTGTAAGGCTTCATCTCGTACCAGAATCCTACCCTATAGTTATGTTTAGTTAGGATAAAGGCCCTTCCAGAAGGAAATTTCTACTTCCAGTATAAATGGTTGTTTATTCTACCAAAAATTATATATATGATTAGTATCCTGGTACGAAATATAGCCTTGCAGATTGGGATTATTACTAATATCAGGGTTTAGTGGCTACCGTACTTCTTACAAGCCTAAAACCTAAATTATTAATTGAACTTAAGACTTCTACACGAATTATGTCATTTAAACAAATGTAATACAGTTTTTAGCTAACTTGTTTCACTATAGTTATTGAACGTTCAACATAATATGGTTTCTGAAAGCAATATACAAGATATGAGTCAACATTAAAAAAAAAGGTAATTTAATACTTTCTACAAACCTACAACCTAAGGGATAGCTTGAATGTATGGCAACTACACAAATCCGTCATTCAAAAAAACATAATCTATTGAAGTTAAGACTTAGATAGAATGCTCTGGAAAAAACAATAACAAAATATAGAATTTGTCATCTAATGAATTAGATAGTTTCAAGATTGGTAGATGTATTAAGCGACATTAAAATTCAAAAGGATTGATTATAATTTGCTTCTAATGAACAACGAATTGTCAAATATGAAAATTTTAGATAGATTAAATTAGCATCATTAACATAACTAAAACATAAGTTGAAGACAATTACTACAAGACTTTTAGAGTTTGACCAAGACAAAATAAACAAAAAAAAACCTATTGGAATGTATTCAGTATGTGTCCCTCTACATTCTCTGAAACATCCAAAGTTTTCCCATTCCGGGAAAATCCGCCATCCTGGAAACACCCTCTCGCGAATGAAAGGTTTCACTTAATATTAAATATCTCGATAACCGTTAGTCATATATAGGCCTAATTTATGTCATATAATTTCCATTGAATTTCTCCAAAATATAAATAGCCTACATATAATATAGTGATTTAAGTCTATGAGTAGGCTAAATAATAATTATATTATATTAAAAAAGAGACTTATTATAGTTCAAATTGTACATATTTTTCTTTATTTTACGGCGTTATTTGTGTTCTAAGGAAAATTTTCCTGGAAATTAAAGTTGTAGAGCGTATGATGGTGTAATAAAATCATACCTGTTAATTGTAAATAATATGCTAAAAGCAATGTTTACACTGAGCCCAAACATCAGCCATGTTCCCACCAGGTGGTGCGGAGCAGAGACGACGTGTGGCACCCACTACATAACAACAGCCCTCAGTTAATAATACACTTTTTTAAAAGGTTTTATGTGGTGTAGCTGAATATATATTTTAATTTATTGCGCCAACATAATCCAAAATTATTCCAATAATCTTTTTTTTTTGTATTCTAACAAAGAACCACAAGCGTGCCGACGCCATCTGGGCTGGCAAGTCAGTTGGACGAGGTATTTCATCCAAGTCGGTTGTGTGTTGGTGCCAAGTGTGTTCAGTGAGGGATATGTTGGGTTGAATGGGACACAGGTGGAGACTGAGTAGGATCATATTACAATACCAACAGCATTTTATTTAGGGAGTTTTGATATTATACCCTAATAAGAAAATTCTTAAGGTCGTGAATAATATTGCGTTAGTCTTAGAAATAGAGCCTTTCGCATACTAATTATGCTAGTAAACCATTCAAAGATATTTTGTGGCAAATCTACTAAGATAATTAAAATTTAAAGATTGAAAATTAGAACATTGGGTAAACTAAACAATAAATATACCTGAAAAGTACACAATTAAATAGATTAAACACATTAACATGAATTGATTAAAAAATAAACACTAACAATTTGATACAAATTTTGAGTAATTATTTACAATTATTGATACTTTAAGATTAATATTATTTTATTAGATCTCGTAGAATAATATACGAAACCTATAAAATAAGTCAAATTTAACAACTATTAAAAAAAGTCAAAGATATTAACAATGGTTTGGATTAACAAGTAAAGATAATAAATATGTTAAGTATTAAAGCATAGGGCCTGAATTAAAATTTGAAAATTGTCAAAAATAAGTAAATTACTAAACACATCAGAGATTGTAAGTATATTTGATTGATATCAGTGGTGGCTTGTAACTAAAATTAGTGGGGGCTGCTAGCACGGGAAGCAAAACAATGAATTTTTTACTTCACAGCAACAAAGCCAACTTTTCCATTTGTACCATTCAGATTAAAGCTATGAATATATTTCTTGTTGTTGCTTTTGCCTAGCTGAGATATTAGAATATCAGGTGTTGAACGACCTCTTTTCTTAACTGTACCTTTCTCATGAAGAGATAGCTGTGTAAACTTAAGCTGTTGAAGTTTACTTACAGTCACAGAACTTATTTCTTGGGGATGCAAGGCCATGAATAAAATTTTCTGTTAAATAAAATAACAGAAAAAAATGAATCAAATAGAATAGCTGGAAGCAGAATAATAATCTAACTCTACAATCTTCTACACTTTATCACATTCAAGAATATGGTACATGACTTATAAGCACAACACACGCAGAGTAAAAAAACCTTCCTTCCACCATCACGCCAGAGCCGGCACTGCGAGAGCAACAGTGCTCTCTTTACCTGGCAGTCCCGCATTCATCCCCACCCCTTACTATGTGCGCATGCACATAACAGTCAAACACCACGTCACTGGCACTGTCAAGTGCACATTTCCATACAAATATTTTTGTATCTTTTTCATAAACTGGGGGATGGCTACTGAAGTATTGACATTAAGCGTAAGGAATATATGTTGTACTACAAAAATAAATAAAGAATTGATGAAAAAAGGACTCATTATATTAAATGTTATCGATAATATCAAGTGGAAATGGGGGGTGCTGCAGCTCTGCAGTGCCTATACACGAGCCACCACTGATTGATATATAATATGTAATTAGTAGAAAATTAATGAACTTTGCTGTAAAATTGAAACCTTGTTTTGTTAATAAATAATAATCTAGAATGTTTTCTAAAATGCTATAACAATGTAGTCTTTCTCATCGAACTGATCTAGCGTGTGTCGGATTTCGATCATCACCCTTAGTTCTGGCCTACGCCACTGCCTCCCCAATAGAGACGGTTGATAAATCACTGACAGTGACTTTTTCACCGATACTCTATGGTCACCGTTACTCCCAGTGACTAGAACTCGAAAGTATCAGTGATCGGTATCTTGTGATACGCTCGCCAGATGGCGATAGCTTAACACTCAGGATTGTGAAAGTAGTAAGCGTGACTGACAAAATTTCAGTTGGTGATACGATGGCCCTAAGATGCACCCAGTAGCGGTCTCATGTTCTTTGCTCTCGTGCTTTAATAAACATTATTTGATAAAAAGCCATTAATTCAGCACTTTGAATGGCCACGTATTGGTAGGAGTAGGAGGGAATTAGTAACAAAAGCCAGTTAACCACCTCACCTTCCCCCCTATCTAGGTATTCGTCGACTGTCAAGTTCATGAAGGTTTATCCTCCAGTGGTTGCCTGAAATGTCTGGGTCTGCCATTTTCAGATCCACCCTCTTAATAGTCCCGATGAGATGGTATCGTGCCTAATTCAAGTGAAGCTAGCTTGAGACAAGTTTTAGGTAAATTTAAACTAAGTTGGAGAACAGCTAAGGATTTTAGGTACCAACAGTAATAGGAGGCAATCCGTTCAGTTTGAAAGTAATGTTTAAAATACTTACCTGTCTTAAACACAATAATCCCTTACAAGTAATGTACCGCCGGTTTATTCAATGGTTGTCGTCATCATAGATAATATATAAAATATCGACAGCAGGGAGCTTTATTTTTTCGAACTGTTATTTGGTTACTAGCTGACCAATGATAGCTTTGGAAAAGATGACTTCACCAACGTCATCTATATTATGAATATGGCTGGTGAATTAAATAATCGATTGATGAAGGTTTTGTTTAATTTGGAGGGATCAGCTGTTGAACTCACGGCGAATCAAAAAAGTGAGAGATCTCTATCTAATATACTAGTTTGTTTTAGTGGTAATCATTTGTTCTTTTTCATTGTTTAGACTTATTTTACCTTTTATAGAGAGATGGCATCCTGTCTTTGAGGATAATACTAGAAAAACAATAAGGAAGGATAAGAATACATACATTGCATTTGTGGATATCGAAAACACATTTGTTAAGGTGAAATGGAATAAAATATTGGAAATTTTAAGAACACTTGGGATAAAGTCCAACGACCTAAGAATAATTTACATCTCATACGAAAATCGGACGGCAATAATGGTTAATAGAGTTAATGGGTATGGAGAGGAAGCTAGAATTTTAAAAAGATGTTAGATAAAGATGCAAACTAGCTTTATTGATCTTTTAACGTTTATATAGAAGACACCGAGAGGAAAAAACGGGGGTTAAAGAAGTAATAATGTCTAAAGCAAAAATAAGAGTATAGCTTATCAACACAATTTGTATTGCTGATGACATTGCTGTGTGTACTGAAAGTGAAGAGGATATTTAATAACTACTGAAAGGAAGGGATATAATATTTAAAATTGGATATATATTTTGGTTACTAACCAAATTAAAACAAAAGCCACGATGTGCAATAAAGATTAAATCCATCATATGAATAAAACTATAAGGGGTAAGGCTATAGCAAGTAAAGGAGTTCTGCTTCCTAGGAAGTAAAATAACCGAGGATAAGAGAAGCAATAAATTATAAGTAGAATATTGTAGGCAAAGAAAGATTTTTATAGCAAGAAATTACTAAACTCGAGTAGCATACATTTTAAATAAGGAAAAAGGTTAATAAAGATAAATTTATGGAGCGTTGCACTTGACGGATGTGAAACAAGGATCATTAGAGCAATTGAAAGGAAAAGATTAAAAGTATTGAATAAAATGGGGCTATAGAAGAATGTTGGATGGAAATGTTGTAAAATACGGAAGTGCTAAGAAAAGCAAATGAAAAAAGGAGACTTTGGAGAGGTATACAACAAAGAAGAGTTAACATGGTAGGCCAAATACTGAGACAAGTAAGTTTGACGAAGATAAGTATAGAAGGTGATGGAGAAGAAAGAAATTCTGGGAAGACTGGAGTACTTGAATCAGATAGCGGACGATGTTTGCAGAAGAAGGTACAAAGCTGTACAACATTTGGTCCAGGTTAAGCAACATCAAAAAGTTAAATCGAATTATAAATGAATCAGAAGTGATGTTAGATCAGCTGTAAAATGCGGATGAAACATTTTTTTTAGGCCTTTGCCTGAAAATACAGAAGTTTTTAGACATGTAACTTCATTTAAAGAAATAAAAGTGATTAAAAAAAAGGTTTTACCCTTGTTTGTGGCAATGCAAATGGTAATCACTAGTTAAAGAATGTTATAGTTGGGAAATACAAACAAAAACGTATTTAGGAGGGTGTTATGGAAGCTATTCCTCTACAATACTACGGTTTTACTAAGGCCTGGCTTACTCAATAAATCTTCAAGGACTAGTTTCACCACCACATTGTCTTTGTAGTTAGAGGATATCAAACATTAGTTCTTAAGATTCCATTGGAAGAAGTATAGGATTTAATACTCTTAGATAATACTCCATCACATTCAATACGTGAGATACTTTGCAGCTCTGGTGGAAAAATTAAGTGAATGTCTTTACCCCACTAGCAATACTTCGCTGATCAAGGAACTATAGTTATATTTAAGTAGTTGTACAGGAGAAAATAGCTTCTTGAACAGCCTGGTGACGTGATGGCGTATACTATATGTAGAACATTGGATAGCAAAAGGAATAAAATACTATTAAATCAGTCATTTCTAACAGTTGCCTGGAAAATATATTAAATATGACTCTCTCTAACACGTGTAAAAATCATATGTTTAACACATATGAATTGTGAAATAGATTTAAAAGGATTGGAACGACAATAATTTGAAGAACAATACTTTGTTGATAGGAAGGGAGATAGGTTCAACTGCAGAACCAATCCAAGACTGGCTTAAAACAAATGGGGGGGGGGGGCGCGGGGGGTTCTGAACATTACGTAATANGGGGGGGGGGGGGCGCGGGGGGTTCTGAACATTACGTAATAACTTTGGAAGAGATTGCAAGATGTGCAAGAGCTGCTACAGCCCCTGAAGAACCAAATGATGAGGACAAGGATGAAAATGGTGCAAGAGAGATTCACAAGCTTTCTGAAGTAAGAGAAGCGCTAAATAAGGTTGTAGATTATATGAACACGACAACAGTAATGGAAATTCATCCCTACTACCAACATGTAAGATGGCTAAGGAAAGTTGAGGTTTGAAAGCAGCATTACAAATACAAATAACTAAATATACATACGTTTGTCTCAACAAACTAAACAGGAAGAAGTTTGTCTCAACAATTTAAGAAGAAAACAAAGAAACTAATCTTAAACTATATGATTTTTTTTTTTAACTTTGAAGAAGAAAATGAAGTGGAAAAGCTGCAACTTCTATGAAGAAATAATCTAATTCTTCGACGAAGAAATCTATAAAATTGGCTAATATATAACCTCAAACAATGCCAACCAAAATCCTAAAAAATAAAAATGCCGACAACATAATGTATTTTGTAGCAGAGTAACAAGACTAATTACATAAAGACCCATAAGATTATGTTTTATTGATTAGCTCATCATGTAATTTTTACTAGAATTTTCTTATACTAAATTTCTACAAATGAATTTATTTTATGTCTTTGAGACGAAAGTCTGTTTATTTTTCCAGCTCTATACTTCAAATGCCCAAATACAAAAAAACTTCAGATACTTATAAGCTTTTCAAATGTGTATGGCCCTTTACAGTCGTTATCTTTGATGTATACAGAGATTTAAACCACACAAAATAAAGACGCGTAGTGGTCATTCCGTGAACTATAGATGAACAAGATGTTCGACTGGCATACTAAAGTCTTCAATGGTGTCTTGTATGCCGTGACAGAGGCGCCCTTACAAATCAAGGAGCACGTGGCACCCTTTACCAAAAATTGCTGAAGAAGAGAAATCGAGTCCACAAATAACTAAATAGTTTAAAATAAATGTTTGTGTAGTTTTGTGATAGTCTATTTATAAAGAAGATAAAGATAAAATGACTTCGCAATACTGTAAGTGTTTAATCTTTTTTATATGTTTAATTTATTATTTAAATTAATTAGTGAAACTAGTCATTTACCCCCCTCATACTGCGCTGGTAAAGTGTCTTGGGGTAGCAACAATGGTTCCCAAAATTTACAAATTTATTTACATTTAATAAATATTATTTTTTAAATTGAATATACCAGCAATTTCTACCTTGACTGATGACTATTATATATCGTATCTAATAATATTATAATATAGGAATTATTATTATCTGTAATGGAAGCTCATTATATTTAATTTTATCTCTACTTATGATATTTTTGAATTTACTTTAATACATTATTAAAAACTATTTATCGACATATTATTACCTATTTTTAGTATTTGAATTTTGAATATAAAACTCTATGCATCAACTTTAAAATTCACTGATACATCAGCTATCATTCCTCATAAATATAATTAAAAATACGTATTTCATAATAAAACCAAACCACTTAAACGATTGAAGCACAGTTTTAAACAAAGGTATTTGATATGTTTGTGTCACGACGTCATAGAAGGAAAGGTTGAGAAACAGAGAAGCTTATGAAGAAGGAGGATTCAAATACTAGTTGACTTGAAGGAAAGAAGAAAATTCTGGGAGCTGAAGGAGGAAGCAGAGAACAGGGCGCATTGACAGTCAAAGTTTCACTGACAAAATGAATGGACCTGTCTTAAGACAGAAAAACTCGTATTAATAATAATAATAATAATAATAATAATAATAATTGTGTCAAGGAAACTTTTTTTTATAAGTGATCAAAATTGGTTCTTGAATCAACCATGTGTCTTGTACTTGTGAGGGGAACGTATGACTGCCTACCCAACCATTTCCCTCACAATCTTTTTTCCATTTCTTGGGGTCAAGGTCTTATTCTTGATAACCTCCAATATGAACTCGGTTGGCTCGAGAGATAAACTTTACACAAGAATCCAATAGAAATGATTACCCTAAATTATGTCATATTTGTTTAGGTTTATTTCTGTAGGCCTACTCAAACAAAATAAACTAACCAAAGGTTAAGAAACCGAGCTCACGGAAAAATTCTAATTGTTAACTCTGATAAACGCAGCCAACATCTCCCCTTATTGACGCACCAGAAATGGACAGGAGCGTCATTTGTCTCCCCCTCCCGGATACAAATAAAATAGTACGGACCTCCGCACGAACTTTCTCACTATATTGTTTAAAAATTGAGATATTTACTCAAAACTCGTAATATATGTGAAACGAAATAATATACACTATCAAACTCAAGCATAAATTGCACTATATTTACTTGAAACATTTTTTGCCTCACGGTTTTAAATTTTATAATTTTATTTTTAAAGAATTAATGTCCTCATTTGTTTATTTGTACCAATAAAAAAAGATCGGTATTGAATCCCAAGGGTCAACACCTTGTATTAAAATTTCGACTTCCGGTTAAAATTTTTGGCATTTTATTAGGGGTTTCACACCTTCAGGTCATCGTATTGCTATTAAATTCCTCATTTAAATAGTTTGACTAATAAAAATGTAAATATTTACTATTCAATTTAAAACGATAGGAATAAATCATTGCCGTACAAAAATATTTCCCCTATGAGGTTAAAGCGAAAAGAACATAAACCTATTGGGAGACTTACTAATATTTAATTACTCTATGGAGTTAGAACATTATTGCATTAAAACATAAGTAGTATCTCTGTACAACTAGAGCTCATAAAATTGTATTAATATATTTGCCAATATTTTATAAAATTATATTTCAAGTTATTTTATTTTTATTTTTAGTAGTGCTACAATTTCGCAATGATTTGCAATGATATCTCAAATAGTTGCGGAGATATTGAAATTTCCTTTTCTGTAAAGTACCCTAAAATACATTTTCATCGGAAAATGAGAATAGCCATTTTGTTTATAATTGTAATCAACGCATAAAAATGAATTTTATTCAAAATAGTTAGAGCCGATTTTTAGAAAAAATACTTTTCTCATTTCGCCCTTTACTAAACTACTATTCATTTTAAGGTTAGACAGACACACAGGCCAACGGCGTTGCAAAAATCACTTTTTAGGGGCTCGGAGGGTCAGAAAAGTCGATATATATCAACATCTTGGCTTAGATTTTTTTGACGGCCGCCATTTATTGTTCGAAAAGTTAAAGAATATATAACTTATATTTGCGTATAGCTTGAAAATTATTGGGTTTATAAAAATATGTTTCAAATAAAATAATTTTATTACTAATCGACCTACATATTTACAATGATAAGTAATTTCATATCTCAAAGAGTTACGGAGATATGATAAAAATTAGAATTTACGCGTCAAACTGGAACCCTTACCGACATTTTGACGAAATGTTGAGAGTAGACTTTTGGTTTTTAATATTGATACATGCTTATAAGTTAAATTTAATCAAAATTGGTAGAGCCAATTTTGATAAAATCTGTTTTTTCTCTTTTCGCCCTTCATTAAACTATCCTTAATTTTAGGGTTAAAAATCCAATTCCAAAAAACCCTTGAGGCAACCTTACAAAAACCCTAGATACCAAGTTTTAGCCCGATCGGTAAGTAGTGTTGCAGGCGTTTCAGAACAGTCCTTTATACACAGAAAAATGTATATGTAAGCTATTTAGAGCGTTTATATCGAAACCG
>CABFVX010003900.1:52133-76067 GCA_902151425.1 Timema shepardi | reverse complement strand
ATTCACATGTAGATGCAGAGGTTTGAAGTTCAGTTAGGAAGCTGTCAAACGTTTGTCCTTCTTTCTGGTAGACATTGAAGAACTTAAATCTTTCAAAAATTACATTTTTTAGTGGTTGACAGTAGGCTTAAAATTTGTTCAGGATAATTTCAAGTTTATCCTTGTCTTCTTCTGTTGTATACCTAAATGTGTTGTAGACTTCAAGTCCATCTTCACCAATCAAATTCAGTAGAATGGCTATATTAGTAGTTTCTTCGGCTTTCGTTTTTCCTATCGCTTATATAAACAGTGTGTATCTTTGTTTGAACTTACGCCAATTTTCCGATACGTTGCCGGTTGATTCTAATGGTTGTGGTGGGCTAAAAACGGTGTTCATTATGATAAATCTTATTCTTCCAGACTTATTTTTCGTATGCGTACTTCAATGACGCAACATCACAAAACTCCGTTTTAATATCAATCGAGTTTTTTAAGGTTATCCACTTGATTGTACATTCGTGTACAGTTCTCCACTAAAAACCCAATTTAACTAACACACCGTCCACTTCTGACACCATGTTATGTTTGTGTTTTATTATTTTATTTATTCGTTTATAAAGAACACAATACACGTTTGATTATTAACAAAAAGCCCACACCTCTCCTTCTCTGCACTCGTATATATATCACTCACAATATTTCATAACTACTCTAGTCATAAATACAACATGTACATTTTATAATATACAATCAACTACTCTAGTCAAATATACAACAGATACATTTTATAATATACAACTGTAATATAAATTATTAAGTTTTAGCCTAACTTGTATTCCCACCATTTCTTATATGTTTGACCAAGCATTTTCTTTTCTCAAAGCGTCCTTGAATTATTTTAGTTTTTTAATAAATAAAACAAATATTTGGCGAACATAATCAATTAAAAGCAAATCCATATCATAATCGCGTATATCCATATCAATTATGAAAAATTTAATCTCACTATTATGGATGGATACAAAGTAAACCAAATAATATAATAATAGGGCTGTTGAACCCATAAAAGCAACGCCACTATTAATAATAGCTTCGTATTTCCACGAAAACAATTTCCTAGAGGCCCTTTCCGGGATGTTTAGATTTTTAGATAAATGTTTTTGAAATAGCTCCAAGCGTAGCCTTCTTGTATATGTTTCTATGGTGACGGATCCTTTCACTGCCATTCTGTCTTGTAGTTCGAAAAACATTCAAATATTTACTCAACTGTGATTGGTAGTCACTAGTCCGTATAAACTAGTCCTTAGAAAGTTAAAGTTGTTCAATTTCTAAAGGAGTACGGACTTCCAGATAAGGAATTTGTCCAAAGTAATCTGGTACTGTGGCATCGATTTCTTACGGACTAACGGACACAAAGTCTGTGTCAGGGCCTTTCTCAAAAAGAAAAAAATAATTTAAAGAGTGGCTTGCTACTCACACACACCAGTAACTGTACAATGTAACCAAGCATCAGAAGAGTGATTATACAGACTTATTTTCACGCATCTAGCTGGTTATGCCAAGGGTCATACGTGCAAGGTTCAGCGTTCACCACAGGTTTTCTATTCAATTTCGTTTGTGAAAAGGGTGAGACCAGAATACATTGGTAGTATTCCCTTTACTATGAGTAAAATTGACAACAGTTAATTGAGATAAAAAGAAGATACAACTGTTTCAGCAGGGTGTCTACCATCCGGGAAAATCAGGGAAAACGGGAATTAGCCGGGAATTTGAAGTGATCGGGAAAAAACGGGAATAAGGCGGGAATTCGGTAAATCACAATAAAAATCCGGGAAAAATGATATTTTACTAAAAAAATGAAATACAATAATCAGTAAATTATGTCATTTTTTTGTTTGTAGCTGTCTAATATATTTTTAATTTCTAGTAAACAATTTTAATACAAATTTTAAAACTTATTAAATTATTATTATTTAAAAAAAGATTAATAAAAAAACGAGGGATGAGGGGGGCGGCGATTTAGAAGGATGTGACATAATTTTTTAGTCGGGAATTTTAGGAAATGATTAGGGGAAATCAAGGAAAAGGTCGGGGATTTCATTGGTCAAGTTTAGTAGACACCATGTGTTTGCCTTATGAGTTTGATTTCCACGTTAGGCCTCACACGCCTAATAGATTTTTGTTTTCATGAATAACATACGTGTAATAGGCAAAGTGTATGGTTATCTTGGGTAGAATAATCTCAATATGTTCCTTGATAATATCGAGGTTATTCTATCTGATCTTGGGTCTATATTTATTTATGGCACTATGAGCTATGGGTCTGTTTTAAGGATTAAAATAAAGAAGTTTGTTGCGTTGAGTTGAGAAATTCTTCGTCTTTAAATGGTTCCCTGGACATCTGTCAAAATAAAAGTTAACAGGAACTATATCAAAGGACGCATATAGATAGCAGTTTCGACAGACTAAACCTTAAAATGTTTATAATTGCTGTATGGAATTATTAATTCAGTATGTTAAAATCTTAACAAACGATCACTTTTTGTAGATTAGTATTAATTTTCTATCTTAAAATCATAATATTCTTACAGTAGCATGATTATACAATTCTAAAATGTTAATTTACCATGTTCATTATAATTAATTTTCCACTTCTCTCTAGTTTTGTGGGTCTAGTACACTTAACAGGATTTGAGACGTATGTTTTTATTGTACCTTATCACTCACAACAAAGAATTGGGATATAAGCTAGGTACCCATATTAAGTTTTTTTTATAGTTTTTCCAGTAGTTGACAGTTAATAATGTACTTTCACATTTGTGACAAGGTAATGAAGCACAATAACATTAAACATTTCCTGAATGTCCCATATTATTCAAAAGAGGCAACTTAAAATATAAAGATACATTGATACAATTATAGATTATCACAACTTATCAAAACCTATTTTGTCTTACATCAATACATGAAGGTACTTGGTTAAATTTAGGACAGATAAAAAGATTAAATAAACTATTAAAAGCAGTCAAACTTAAGGGAAACTTTACTTTTGGTGGGTTATTTGTTAAAAAAATAAATAATAGGCCTGCTGTAATTAATAGAATGTAAATTACTTGCCAGAATGATCATGACAAATATGATCAAACTTATCTGTATTTTTATTTCAGAGATATATAAAAGTATGGATGTTGAACATCTTGAACTGGAAGCTAAGGCTACGGCCACCAAACATGTAATTAACATGTTACAACGACCAGAACAATTGGAGAAGGTATATTGACTGTAGGATTTTTATCAGATATGATCATATTAATCCCTCAACTTGTTCTTGGGTAGACTTATTTATTTAAGATTGGCTTTTAAAATATAATACAAAGCATTATGCAGCTATGATATTTCAAAAATAATATTGGAACAATATATATATATTTAGTTTTGTCAGTACAAGGGATGAGGAAAAACTTTGTATAAATGTAAATTTGTGTCATGAAAACAGCTCAAGGCTTTCGTGAAATAATTTTTGAGTTTATTTTATCACTACTACTTGTATTTAAGATTTTATTTTATTCGTGTATGCACTATTTTAAAAATTGCAATCATGTACATGCACTCTTTTATTCTTAAAAATATTAAGTCTCTCTTTTTCACACATTCATCTATAACATTTAGCCATGTCTTATGTGGCCGACCCCTTCCTTTTGATCCACACACTCTACCCTTCATATATTTGCTTTGTCACTTGATCCACACTCATCCTCTCAACGTGGCCAAACCAACCTAAGACACTTCTTTCACATTGACCTATTGAATTCCATTTCAAAACACACCCCATCAGCACCCATTCTTTACCGATTCGGTTCATATGAGTTTTTCCACATACATTTCCTAGATATCTCATTACAAATTCATTCTCTTTGCTCTTATGTTTCTCCTGACAGACCCAAGCTTCACATTCATAAAACGTTAGCGATAACACAGTTTTATATACTGCCATCATTGCTTCTTTCAATACTACTTCATTCTTTACTATAGTCAACATAGACATATATCAAATTACTCTCAATGCATTCACATATCTCTGTCAATTTCACCATCAATCCTTCCATATTTATGGATTATTCGGCCCAGATACACAAAATCATTCACTTGTTCTAACAGTTTTCCATTTATACCTAATAAGCTGACAATTATTTCCTGAGCTGACCTTATCAAAAACTATCACTATAATTTTGGAGATATTTACATGAAGATCCATTCTGTCTCCACATTCAAACAATTTAATGCACTCTGCAAGTCACTTTCAGTCTAAGCCATTAATACAGCATCATCTGCATATATAACAGTACTCTTACAATCCATTTGTATATTTAGACACCAACCCCATCCTCACAAGCATTCCTCTTACATACACTTATCCATAAATACATTAAACAACCATGAAGATATAACACAACCTTTTCTAACATCCTGTTCATTGTCAAACCATTCACTTAAATCCCCCTCCACCCTAACACACACTTAACTTCCATCAGACACCACCATAATTACATTCACTAACCACACATTCATACCATACTCTCTAAGTACATTCCATAAACATAACTCCTATTGACCTGATTGTATGTTTTCTCTAGATCAACAAATGTACAATGTAGTTTATTCCTTAATGCCACACATTTCTCATTCACCTGTTGCAATGCAAATATCTGCTTCATGTAACCTCAAGTTGACATGAAAC
Source organism: Timema shepardi (assembly GCA_902151425.1). Taxonomy (NCBI): domain Eukaryota; kingdom Metazoa; phylum Arthropoda; class Insecta; order Phasmatodea; family Timematidae; genus Timema; species Timema shepardi. The sequence goes on along the minus strand of CABFVX010003900.1, from coordinate 71,350 downwards.
CTCATTGCACACCCCAAAATACTCATTAGACAATTGTCCTATGATCATCACATTCACTCCTACTGCCTTTGCCTTTGTACAAAGAAACAATGACAACATTCGTCCAGTTATTAGGACTATTCAAAATCCCAGCACACACACGTTGAACAACAAACACAATCTGGAAAGTAGTACCATTCCCCTACCCTTAAGAGTGAGGTTTACCCGTGAAGAAATTTTAAATAACATTTGAGAGTGTAAGGAAAGTTATAACTGGTAGCCAGGTATTTATTGTTCTTAAAGGTCTCAGACCCTTACAACTGGTAGAAGGAGAAGGAGTGGGGTTTTATGTTAGGGGTGAGAGAGGGTTGATAAGTCAAAGGGAACAACATATTTTATGTGAAGATACTTGCCTTTTATTTGTTTTGAAGACTCTTTACCTTCTCACTTAGGTAAATTAAATGTTTTTTTTTTTTTGCTTCTTGTAACGAGAAAGTATTTTATATGCCCTTGAACTAAAAAAATGGGTTTTACAATGTTGTTTCTCCATGTCTGTTTGTCTACTTTCCCTCTGAATATACACACTGGACTATAGCAAAATCAATTTAATAGATTTAGTTCAAACATAATATTGGTATATTATGGTCATACCTCGGAGGGCAAATAGGGATTTTGATGCTAGTCTTAAAATTAACTAAACTGATTTTTTACATTTTGAAATTTTTCACAAATGGTTAGAATTATTTTCTTTTTATATGGTATGATAATGTATTTCCCTAAATCCTGGGTCTGGAGGCTTGAAATTTAGCGTGAAGGTTCCATTTAGGCCCTTGGCAAGAGATACGATGGAGTTTCGCGAAATCCGACCTCTAAGGAGTGTAAAAAGAGATTGAAGGTTTTCAAAATTCACTTATGTATATTTTTAACCAGAGGACATTAAAGTCCTCAAATTTAAAATGAAGGTTTTTTCATAAAATTGTGTGAGATGTTTTTAAGGTTATTTTAAATTTCATTTCTTAAGGGAGTGGAGAAGAGCAAAAATGGCTAGGGAATCCCATTTCTTCCGATTTAAATGAAGTTATATCTGGGGATTGTTTGGGTCACAAAACACAAATATGACATTAGTTTGTGTACGACACTCGCGCAATGGTTCTTAAGGTGCGTTGGAGAAAAGGGGGTGGAAGTTAAAAACTTCCTAAACTAACATAAATAACTTCTTATCATTGTGGTAGAAAATTGAAATTTGGCAGGAATTTTATTGTTCATTATTAAGTCGACCAACAGAAGAATAAATGCAGTTAAACAAGACAAAGTTTAATATTATTATTATTAGCACCGCGTCTTACTACCTGTTTGGGTTATACACACGCTAATGTGTAATGGTAGGGTGATTGTGAGATGAAATGGAGGACCTACAGTTTAACGTGGAATCCGAACCACGGTGGAGGCCTGGCATTCCTCACATTCACAAGATGTCTTGTTAGAGGTGAAGGAATGGTTTGGTAATCAGGTAAATCTTTGCCGGGACCGAGGATTGAACCCCGGCCGCCAGCATAGAAGTCTGACACCTTACCCCTAGACCGTCAGGTCACCAAAGTTTAATAAAAACACAAGACAGAACATTTTGCTACGAAAATGGTTCAAAAAGTGTCCTGCTTCAATCAGTAGCATACCCCTGAAGGGGTTTGAGCCCCACCCCCTCTACTACCATGGTTTGGGTATGCCCCAAGATCTACGCAGATTCAAAGATAAAATAAAATGGGGGGCAGGGGTTGACCATTTAAACATTGGGAGCAAAGAAAATATCAGGTGATCATAAATAGTTATCAATAACCAAATGTATTTATTTCATAGGAGTGGACTATCTTTCATGGAATGGAAGTGTGATATCTTCATGCTCTGAAAATATATTATTCTTTGGTCAGCAAGATTAACCCCTTATCTCTCTTTCAGTGCCAGCGGTTCTTTTAAGATTATTGTTTACATCACTCAACAGTTTTTCTCTTTTCTATGCACATTTACCTATTATAAATAATCGGTGATTTTCGTGACAATAGGCCTATGTGATGCTTAAGTCAACTTTAATTAGGCCTATTTATTTATAATATTATTATTATCATTATTATTAGCACCGCATCTTACTACCAGTTTGGGTTATATACACTTACACTAATGTGTAATGGTAGGGTGATTGAGAGATGAAATGGAGGACTTACAGTTTAACGTGGAATCCGAACCACGGTAGAGGCCTGGCATTCCCCACATTCACAAGTTGTCATTGATTATTTTGTTTTTTTATTTTGTTAGGTCATCATGTTATAACACTAAAAATATAAATGATAAAATATCATATACCATTAAAAATCCTTTCAAAAAAGCTTATAGGTGTATGTCAAGGTAAAAAAAAATTACCTTTGACGGTTGGGTAAATTTAAAATTTCAGTTTTTCAATGCATATGATCATTCACAGGAACTACTAATTTCTAAATTCCACCCCTCTGCCTGTGGTAGATATTTTGCACTGCTCCTGGCATACAAACAAACTCTTCATTTTATTAATATATGCCGAGGTAGGTGGTCGTTACTAGCTAAAAACTATTTTGAACTATATCTAATTTTTAATAAAATATTATTCAAGTCACCTCTTTTGATTCTAACAATAGTTAAGGGAGTAAATAGTCCTCATATAATGAACATAAACATTCAATTTACCACAACAATGATCACGCTAACAATGGTGTCAATTTAATCTTGTCTGAACCATTGCATAACAAGGTCAGGGTTTAAATCCAAGTTGTGTATGCTACTCATTTTTTGTAAATATCACTAGTTTGAACAAATTGTTAGATGTGGGACATAGTAGGTAAATGGTTAAAACCAAATCACGCCACATTAAACAAATTCACAAACTTTATATATAAAAAGTAAGGCCTATGCTATTTATTTTTCATAAGTTTATATATTCATTACGGCACATTTCATTTAAAAAAAATCTAATGCCTTACGTTAGGAATGGCTTTGGTCAAGGTATGTAATTAAACTGCAAAAATTAAAATTAACTAGGCATATATTTTATAACTTTTAATTACCTGAAGGTTTTTGGATGGGCTTAGACTCGTAAACATAACCTTTAAGGTCTGCATCGTGATTGCTTCCATTTAAACACATGAGGAGATCCTTTAAGTTAAGTTACGTTAAGTTAACTTTAAATTAACGTTAAGTTGATCGTGATCCCAGCATAAGTGAATACTTATTGCTATTAATTATCTGTACACTATTTGATGCAAAATTTATAATAACTGTAATTTAATTTAATCATCTTTGGAGGAAATGTAGCCCCCTGGAATGTGAGGCCCAGGGCAATTGCTCCCTTCCTTCCCCCTCCTTAGACGCAGCCCTGACCATTTTAATAGTTGTTTTCAGTAATCCATGACTGCCAGGTATTATTTGTGAAACACTGAAAATGTAGAATAAAAAACAAACACTAGGTGTTTGTTGCATTATGTAACATACGAGGAAAAAACTTTAAATTTTATTTTTGTGTTTAGGTACAAAATTAATGGTTTTTAAAAGCGCATATTTAAATTGCCTGATGTTTTGTTAATTTTAATTAAATTCTAGGACAGTGCCCTGTTATCACTGACTTTAATAGGTTTTACCCTGTTTTCTCTGGTTGCAGCCACCATCCTAATGGGATAGGGATGAAAAAAGTATAATTTAGAAAAAATGTATACAAAAGTTATATGAAGGCAAAGTGGGAGACAATTTTGGATAAGCCACCTTAATACAATTGCTGGGATCTGATCCCCATCCCCTCATTATCGAAAAATATGACAAGACATGACTGGCACTTTTGATCCTTGTGATCACTGGTGTTAGTTTGATCAATTTTCATTTCGCTTTCTCTAATCAATCATCTGCTTGTGGATTTTTTCTTAACATCTCTCTACTCCCAAATATTAGATCAACACTTATGCTTAGCATAACAAAGAACAAAATATTTTATTTTACTATAGAAATATATTAAATTAAATTAAGTATATTTTCATTCTTTTGAGTTTCTTGTAATTTCTTTTTTTAGTATCCAAAATATTCAGAATTCTTTATCAAGATTATTTCTTCCATTATTTACACCACTTAAAATAAATTCACAACAAACATCACCAAACAAAAGTGTAAACTATTACTAACAAACATATAACCCAAAAAGATAGTAAGACCGGGCACGCCCACGGGGCAGGGGAGAGCTAAAGTGCCCTCCCCCCCCTCCAGCTTAAGGCCCTCTCCCCCAAAAATTAAGAATATTACAAAAAGATGATTATCACTATGTTCTCTCAATTAATCAATTATATTTTGTTTAGTTATATTTAATATAAAACAAATAATTGTGTGCAGTAATTAGGGCTTTTCAAAGGAATGCCTTTTTATCTTGATTTCTTAATTTTACTGTAAATTTGCACTTAAATGAATACTCGACCCGTGATACAGTGATATTTGCTAGAAATGGTTTAAGTCTTTACTCTTTGTACGGAAAGTTTTGAAGTGGGTACAGTAATTGAAATTATTATTTTAGAGCAATTATGTAAACACTATTGTATCTGGAAGAAGTGATTTGGCAGTTGATATTATTAGATGCCCCCCACCACCAACTGAAAATCCTGGGTGTGAAGAAGAATGTGTAGACACAAACCTGTTAACCAGTGGCATACACAGTGACAGAGGGTAAGTCGAGGATCCAATTTTGGTACAAACTAGCTTAAATATTACCATTTGAATACTTTGAAATCAAAATTTGTCAAGGACCCCCACTTTTTAGGGGGCATCGCTGATTCTCTCTCTTTCTTTATCCCCCTATGTCGAATAAAAATTTCAAATATATAATGGTGCAATTATGAAAATTATTATGTAAGGAGCCCCCCCTCCCCCCAGCTCAAAATTCTGGGTGTGCCTCTGAGTAAGAGACAGCAATAAAAAAAAATTACTAACAACTTGCACCTGAACAATAATTGTGAGCCGCTTTGGTGGCTGTGTGGTCTAAAGGGCTAATCTCATGTTGGCATAGTTTTTTAATGTTTAATCGGTTAGGCTAATTAATATGAAAACTCAACTGGAGTCAACCCATAGGACGTGTAAACTATTTGCGTTCATGCAACCATCATCACTATTATTAACTGTTTCCAACCTGTGGCCGGGTCAGTTTAGTAAAATGCCTCCATCTTCCTCAATCCCTCCACTATTCTTCCTCCTTTAATTTCTTCTGCTGATGCAGCCAAAGTTCGAGGATTAAATTATCTTATCATCTATTAGTTTGACGGGCAAACCTGGATATTGATTTCTATTTGATTGTTTATATAATCATTCCAAAGCTTTATTTAAATTTGGATTTAGCAAATAGGACCTGCACGCTGTTACCTTCAATTTGATACAAAAAAAATGTCTTAATATAATTCATGATAGTTGAGATAAGAGTAGAATATAATAAACCTTTAAGTAAATGGGTGTAATGGGGGTTGCGTATTGCCCCGTCAACTGTAAAGTCCGTTTTTAAGCATTTCACTTGTGATCCCATCTATTCCAGCAGCTTTACCATTCTTTTAAAACTTTCATAGCTTTTAACTAACACCTCAACCTCATTAATTATTTCACTCATTACTTTTTTCCTATTTTCGGCTTTCTTTACACTTTCACCTTATAATTGCTCAAAATACTTCCTCCATTGCCCTCTTATATTGTTTTCATCCCAGATCATCCCACCACATTCAGACTGAATGCTATAGATATTTCCTTGCACTTCTTGCTTCGGTCTCTTTATCCATTTCTAGAACAGCTTTTTATTTCCTTCAAAATTATTCTGCATTCTTTCTTTTTCTCTTAATCTAATTTTATCCTTACTCTTCTTTACTATTTTTTTTGCATTTCTCTTTTTCTCTTCATTCTTTATTGATTTAAAATTGCCTCTATCAATGGGATTACTATTTAAAACTCCAATTATTAATTTGTGCACACTTTAACTTGTAATTATTCATGTGTACCAGGTAGAGCAATACAAGCGCCGAGTGGTTCGTAAGAAGGCGTCTGTGGAGGCCATGCTGAAGACCGCCATGCAGAGTCAGCTAGACGGAGTCAGGGTTGGACTGAATCAACTTCAATCAGCACTGCATGACATGCAGGAAATCAAACAGAAGTAAGACTTAACATAGACATAATTATCTGATTTTACATTTAATACTATCTGAAATTATCAGCCTTAGCAAAGTCACAATTTCTTATTAAATTGGCTGAGTACGTTTTTTCCCCCAAAAGAAATTCCTGCACATAGCTGATGCATTTGCTTAGTTATCTTGTGCGTTTTTCTATTCATTTTAAGTTTGAAATGGATTGAAGAGTCGTTCTCTTCTGTGCCATCCTTGAATTCAAAACTGCAAGATGTCAGAGAAGAAAATATGAGACATTCTCAATATGTGACTGCAATGGAAAATTTGAAACACATCTTTACGGTGCCAGAGAGTGTGGAGAAAACCAAACAATGGATTAATGAGGGCAAACTTCTTCACACACACCAGGTAACAACTCGCAGCTATCATCGGGAAAATATCTGATTAAGAGTACATATTACTGTATATCTTGAAGCACATTTAAATCCAACAATAGACTTAAACAGGGCATTACACCTAGATACATAGTAAAACTTAATGTGTTGTATTTAGCGACAAAGAGCATAGAGGGTCTGCCTCTTAATTGGAATCATTCTTCATTTGAGAATCAAACGATTTTAATTAAAAGTCCTGACAAGACATCTTGTGAATTGTGGGGAATGCCAGGCCTCCACCGTGGTTCGGATTCCACGTTAAACTGTAGGTCCTCCATTTCATCTCACAATCACCCTACCAGTATACATTAGTGTAAGTGCGTATAACCCGAACGGGTAGTAAAATGCGGTGCTAATAATAATAATAATAATAATAATAATAATAAAGTACACACATCCCTTGGAGCGGCCATGTCAATAATCTCAACTACTTGATGGTTGTTGTAGGGTAAACTTCTCTATCTTAAAGTAGTGTTTCCCTTCAGCCGGGGTGAAGCTCCTCCCTCGCCTTTTATAACTACAACCAATCAATGAGGATTCACTGGTTATTATTTGAAACTCACTGATCAAGGTGTGCTTCTAAAGCAGTTGGTTGCATGTGGCTCACTCTTCAACAGGATATAATATGATATTCTCGGCAAGACAGCAACCCAGCACTGTTTGACTTCCAAGGAAATGTACATTTGTGGATCAACATCATGCCAGAATAAACTTTAAAATAATATGCTCTTACACTTCCTACTAATGAAGCTCATTGTCATACACGGTTCATTGTGGCTATCTATTCAGTGTGCCAAAAGTATTTTGAGCTTCTGAAACAATGGGTGCCTATCCTTATAAATATTATATTGTTTTTCAGCAACAATCAAAGACTCACTATTCACTCTGAATTTTTTCTTATTCACGAAATTCATTTGCAATGGCTTTGTTTGGCATCAATTTGATTTATTACCTTTAATTTTACATGTAGGTGTACAGATTTTCTCCTTTTTAGGTTTCACAACTCCACTTTATGTGTTTATCAACTTATTTCTGATTCAGTGGTCATCATACATGGCCAAAACACTATTTTCAGTATTAAATTTAAAAGATTTGAAAATCATAGCCTTTCAATATTTTGAGCTGTTAATATGACCAGTTTAACTGGGTGTGCAACACTTGCATTTGCATGAGGTGCCCGATTCTAGGGGTGACAAAACTTTTGTGTCGAAGTGTATTGTGGCTATCAACAAAACTTCGTGTTTGGACAGATCTAGAATCATGGACATTGTGATATTATAAAGTAATCAGGAACTCACATCAAGGTGGCATTAGTCAGGAGCCAAATATAGGAATATTGTTTTCCTAATGTTTTTTTAAAATGTTAATGCAAGGAAAAAAAGAGGGATTCGAGAGTGTAAGATGGGGCGTAATAAGGGTTAACAGTCAACATTTGCACAGGGTGGAAAAGCCTGTAGGGCTGGCCCTGACTTTAAACAATCTTCAGTAGGTATTTAATATTAGGGTTTAAGTGTAAGAAAGGCGCTGGCCTAACTTTGCCTAAATAGACACTATTATTTTTATTATTATTTTATTTTTATACTGTTGGCTAGCACTTTAATAAATGAAAATGAAATGAAATTATATTTGTTACATTTTAACATGTTCATGAAATAGTTTGGTTTGAATCTCACTTGGGTTGAAATCTTCTTGTATTCACATGGTGTGAAATAAGGTGATGCACAAGTAATTCACAAATCACTATAAATGAGGTTCAAGACATTAATAGCCCTTACCTGTGTTAAATGTGTGAATAAATAAAACAAAATCTATATAAACTTATCATACTTAATATGTACTTATTCTAATTCATAATATATTTAAAGCTAACATCAGTAATATGTAAAAGTAGCTACATTCTGTAACTCAAAGACACTGCTCAACAACTCAAACCAATTCAAACAAACATTACTTTGTAAATTTGTCCAGTGTTTGACTGATTTGGAGAACTCTCGAGATGACCTGCTGTACGAACTTTATAAGTTGCCAAATCAAGCTCCAGCTGACAAGATTATGTTGAAGGCATACTTTGAGGATGTTGAGGGTCTCTCACAGTTGCTCGAGAAACAATTGCGCCTGGTTGTCAGTCGAACTCTCAATACGCTTAGGAAAGAACCAACAGAAATTGTCACAGCCTTGCGTATTATTGAAAGAGAGGAGAAGGCGGATGCCTTTGCCCTACAGGTGAATTTAACTTTATATCATCACATTTGTTCTGAGTAGAGATGTTTTTACAAAACTTTAAAAATTTGAGTACTCGCAATTTTGGATCTTTTCCTCAAAAATTGTTTAGTTTGATGAATTTTATTCACTTTTAAGATATAATTTAATAGGAGATAAAGTCCCTAAATATTTAATTTTGTCTAGTTAAAAAATGGTACAGTTATATTAATTTTTTTTTAATTTAAATTTGTGTGATTATACAATTTTCCACCAAAAAAAAAAGTTTGTTCTAAAACATATGTTTTTCTTATTTATGGTTTATGCATGAATATATTACAGAAATTCAACTTGAAATATTTATTATACAAATTATGTTATGGACCTACACAATTCTAACTCGAAAAAAAACTCTATGCTTGTATGCAAACTTTACTACCCACATCTAAATTTGAATCTTAGAAAAATATGAGTTTTAAAAACGTTCACATATGAGTATGATTAATTTTTCTACAATTCTTGTTTTATCCATATATAGTGGTAAATTAAGTGTCTGTTCTTTACTGTTGTATTTAATGAGTCACTAAATAAAGTTGTGAAACCTCACCAAATGGATCTCAGCATGTGATTTTGGTATGATGAGAAAAATGATGTTTTAACTATGTATCTTACTTCATGTTTTCTTGGTTGTTCAAGAGCTGCGGATTAACTCTCCTCATTTATTGAAGGTATATTAGGCCTTGAACAGAATAAATTGCTGTAGATATATATGGATAGACCTAATATAAATTTTTCACTTTTTTAAAAGAGATCAAAAAAGACACGTGGCAGATCACTGCACAGGTGCAAGAAACACGCACTTGGGGCCTCAGTATTACACAAAACTGTTATTTGAAGTTTTTGTTAATTGATAAAACATATAACATAAAAAGGATATTGAAGTATCTAATTGGATCGATCAAAGATTAGTAAAAATGTATGGAAACATACCAGATTTCCTACAGGTGGTGTTGTGAATGAGAAGAGTTCTTCCAAAACCATTAGGAAGTGGTTTTTCTGTTAATGCTAACAGTGAACGCCCATTTTCTTTACTTGAACGAGTTAAAATTATTTACACAATTCACTAATACATTAACCAAGCTTATATATGTCTAATAATTTACGAATCTATCGGTATTTCATTCGTTTTTCTTCAAAACAAAAAACTAGTCTGTCTAAGTATGTGTTTATTATATAGCTTACTATTTAATAAAACTTGGTTTAAATTAGGGGGGGATAACCAGCACACTTACCTTGGTGATACTGTTGTAGAAATTGTTTAGATAAAACACTAAAGAACACGCAAACACATTTTTAAGGACAAGCTTTCACTGTCACAAACAGCTTCATCAGGTCAAGAGCGTAGTCTGAACTGGTTATCCATCCTAATCCAAACCATGATTTAGCATAGTGCTTTATTCCAAATATTTAATCAAACTAAAATATATGCACAATATTATTTGATTTTATACCACATGAGTTAGTGATTTTTAATATGTAACTTTTTTTTTGTTGAAAAATAATAAATGCTGAATATTTTTTAATTTTTGCATTTTAGTTTAACATTAAAAAATTATTTTTTCTATAAGTTAGAGGGGAAGAAGGCATCAGAATCAGGTTTCAATTTGGGAACTTCCAACTGTTAAATCTGCCACTGAAAAGACTTCAAAGATCATGAACTAATGGAAATTGGTAGCTGTGTTCTGAACATTGTTATTTTAAAAATGACATCAGTGAAACTAAGTGGAATATTGTCAACTATTTGAGAGCCTTTTATAACATCTTCAAGGATGTACAAGCACATAGAGCACAATACACATAATAATCAGAATCTAAAGTTTTTCCCGAGAATATTTGGACTATTTGGTGGTTTTAAAATGCATATGTAGTGCAAAAAGCTATCGACATCACTGAAAATGTTAAGAAATTCATTAATAGTGTAAAAAAATACAAGGTGGTGCCAAAACAGCAACAGCTTCAACACAGTTGCAACTTTTTTGGAAGATTCTTTCTCGTGCTCAAAACTAGCACTCTTCGAGTTTTTAGCATCTGAATTAAAACCATTTCTCAAAGAATATTAAACTGAAATTTCTTTGGTGGCTTTCTTCACACTTCTCTTTGTTTAATGTTGATAATATCATGAAACTTAAAAGCAATTGAATCTGTTTTATTGATTAAAGCAGAATATATAAATAATAAAAAACTGTTGTTTGCTGCCAATGATGTAATCTGGGGTTTGATACTCGCACTCAGCTGAAAAAGGCTAAAACAAAAATTGTATATGTTTTGAAAATTCATTAAAAACTTTGAGTTAGCATTGAAGCAATTTGTTTTGAGGTTGATGAAATGTTTGCTTTTTACTTGCCCACTTACACTAGCTGTGACACACCTTGATTCTGCGATCGTCGCTTAATATATGAATTTAGCAAAGAAGCTTCTAGACCAGTAGTTAGCAACCTTTTTGGGGCCTCGATCGACTTTTACATTTATCAAAGGTCCTGCGATCACCCTTAGTTTCTCTGCTTTACCTTTAAGTATTTTTGTCTATACATCTTGTATTTATGCCTTAAATTCAATATTTCCTTTAATTCTTATGTCCCTTTATTTATAGAAAATACATAAAATAAATAAAACGTACACTCCATTTACCATGAATGGTAGCAGTCTTACCTTAACTGATTACACTATGGCCCTATTGTAAAGCCGTTCTATAGTGGAATAATGCAAGGTAAGCTTGTGTTTTTTTATGACTATGGTTTTCTTATGCAATTGAATACAAATTGCTATAAGATCAACCTTTTGCCAACCCCTGATCGAGACAAATTGCTTTTTATTGTAACAGAAAAAATACCTAACAGGTTTGACAGCAGATATTGTTTCTTATGTTCGTGGTGAGTTGAAATTCTACTCGCACTCTGAATCACATATTGAGCATTCCTTGAGAGACATTGCTGGTGATTACAATCACAATTGTTAAACTGCTATGCTGCCTCTTGCACAGTAATATAAACCTGGATTATGGACTTTCTGTATATTCGGAGTGACTTTTTGAAAATATGTGTGAACAATCTTTTGTTGCCAAATGGCAGATTTATTATGCTAGTCTTCATCAGGGTGCAGCAACAAGCTATGAGATACCCATGCACGTTGGATACGAGTTAGTAAGGAGCGTCGGACACGAGAACCTACAGCAGCTCGTGCTACTTTTTGAAAAGTTAAAAAGGGCTCTGGAGATAAAAGAACTCAAGTCCACACAATCAATAATCCTGGAAAATGCCAAAAAAGACTGTTTGCAGCATTGGATGAAAAAATTGCACATGTGGAACATTCATCTTAGCTTTATGTTTTTAAATAGATTGAGAAATAATATTTGATTATATTGTTCCCAGTTTTATTTTTATTTTAACTTTTCAAAGTGTATTTCACTGTATTTAAAATATTTTTTAATAGAAAAATTTCTAACGTTTTATAATCTTGGCTTTTTATATCTCTATTTGAAAAAAACACATCATTAAAACCGTTTTAAACATAATTTATTTCTCTCTATCATTCACCTTATTTGATAACTTTATTTTCTATCAAAATGACAATTACAGGTAAGTTTTAATTGCAACAGTATTATAGGTAAAAATATAGGAATTTTCAAACATGGAAAAATCTGAAAATCACTTTTTTTTTCTCTCAAAGATTGAGTAGACACCCTCTAATAGTTCACCCTATTATAAAAATGACATATCTTCTAGTTTTCATGAAAGGTCAAAATATTGCAAAGAATTCTATTCACCCTTAAATACAATTTTGAATGTTAATTATTTTAAGAAAATTAAATATCACCATTTCATTTTAGATTGTCAAACTTACCCTTTTATTTTACCTTGCTTCGTATGTATTTTATTTGCTTATTAGCATTTTTATTTATCCTTTTCACTTCCTTTTTGTTAACTTATAAAATATTACTTTAGTCATTGGGTGTACAGTTTGTTTGAATAAAACCTTGCCACTACATCAATAGTAGGTGCAGTGATAGGTGAGAGCCTTCTGTTTTAAATGATTAATTCATTAAAACCTATGTTTAATTCATAACAATATTTGCATGCATATTAAGAACATGCTAAGAAGGGAAGTTATCTCAAATATACAATAGTTACAAAAATTACTTTCATATATTCATACAAGTCATGTTGTCTTTAGCTGTGTCACCTTTAATAAGATAATTCAAAGCTGATTAAATAATAGAATAACATATTATCAATGTTTATTCCTAAAATATGTTTGTATTGTCTAAATCACCTTTCCTACCCTGTTCTTGCTGTGTACTTGTATCGTCTAAATCACCTTTCCTACCATGTTCTTGCTGTGTACTTGTATCGTCTAAATCACCTTTCCTACCATGTTCTTGCTGTGTAATTGTATCACGCCTACCCATTACAAAAGTTTTTCCATTGTTAGTTTTTGTGCTTTAGAGACAACGCCAGAGTGGGTTCCTGCCACCTGGTCGTCCCAAGAGGTGGCGAGAAAAAGCATTGGAAGTTCTGGAGAAATCTGTTGCTCAAAGAATTGAAGGCACTCAAGTGGATGAAAGGGCTGATGATAAAATGTGGCTCGTTAGATATTTGGAGGTACTTGGCTTATTAATATTGCAATAGATTACCAAACCCTTCCTTCACCTCTGACAAGACATCTTGTGAATGTAAGGAATGCCAGGTCTCCACCGTGGTTCAAATTCCACCTTAAACTGTAGGTCCTTCATTTCATCTCACAATCACCCTACCATTGCACATTAGTGTAAGTGTGTATAAGCAGACGGGTAGTAAGACGCAGTGCTAATAATAATAATAATAATAATAATATATTGCAATATTCATGGGAGAGTGAGGTCACTTTCATAATGACTCATGTGATATAAGAAGCAATCTGCAAATGATTTTCATCAATTTGTATAGCACAGCGATATAAATTTATAGTCTTGAAAATGCATACAACGTGGTGACATCTGTGAGTTGCAGACTGAGTAGATCCTTTTTGGATGAGAAAGAACTTTTTAAATTACTTATTAGTATTTTTCATATATTCATATGTAACGTCGTGGGATCTGCAACTGCTATTTTTAATAGATAATATCATTACTGACCACAATTTTTTTTTGTATTTGACAAAAATTTCATCCTCTTAGAATGACAGTATATAACGCATTAGCCAGAATATATTTAAATGTTTTTTTCCTAAAACTGTCCTTCTAAAAACTTCACTCATTTTATATGTGCAGCATAATATTTTTCGCTGAAAAAACAGATTTCTACAGAGGAACATTTTGTAGTACACTACAACTGTACCACCAGCAGGTGGGACTTACTGTGTTTTTCTAATAATAAACTTAGGGTTAAAATAAAATGAGAATGTATTTCCATATTTCAGTGTAACTTTTCTGATGATTTTTGTCTTTTAGCACCGCATCTTATTACCTATTCAGGTAAAAAAACTTATGTACTAATTACACTAATGTTCTTAGGGATTAGGAAGATTATATTTAATGGAAGAGTACCAACTTTTGGATGGAGCGAGAGTAGAAAACTATCATTCGAAAACCACCCTCAGTACAGGTACACAATACAAATCAAATAAGACACATACAAAAATAATACAGGTATTAGAATGAAAAAGATTGAGATTACAATATGCGTATAGTACTTGCAAATTATCTATATACTGTACTAAATGTGCATGGGCAAGATGGGAGGTGTAGTAGCACTTTGTTGCAAGATCTCTGCTAACCCCCTACAATACACTATTTCTGTAACACTTTTAGCCTGCCAGCATGCGACTGGCTTATTTCCGTAAAAAAATTTCCCCTAATTATTCGAGGTCTGAGTTATCAAGAGTTGACTGTACTATAATGTTGTCTTATTTTGAGTAAAGCAGTAGGCTAAATTATGATTAAAGTTAATAGGAATAGCCAGCACACTTACCATAGTAAACACCCAAACCTAATTTTAAGGATTATCTTTCACTGTCATAGACAGCTTCTTCAGATCAAGAGACAGTATGTATAACAGTCAATCTTGCTGTCCAACCAAGAAAATCACTCTAATCTTTTGACCTGAATAAGCTGTGTGGGTGGAACAGTGAAAGTTTGTCCTTAAAAATTTGTTTGGGGAGTTTTAGTGTTTTATCTAAACAATCTCCACACCAGTATCAGTAAGGTAAGTATAATATTGTTTTTAAATCACATTTTTATACAATCGCTAAAATTGGTTATAGACTTAGAATATTATATAAAATAATGTATTCACTCAAAAGTATCCTAATCTTTCTTCATAACAAAATACATATGGCAAATCTATAAACAAGAAATATATTGATTTACAGTGTTACTACACTTTTATCAAGAAATTCATTTTGTGCCTGAAGTTGGATAAAAAGGTAAAACATATTTATTTAAGGCTGTTTAATTTTCAATGGGAGTGTGTGAAGCTTCAGAATGTTGACTTGTCTTCAAAAATAATACCGGCTTTGACTTTGCTTCAAAAAAATTCTGGCTTTAACAATTATGAAGCTTCACCAATGAAAATATTGACAGCTAAAATACTCAATTTATGTTAAGTTATTACCATTCATAAATGTTATGTGGACTACAAATCAATATTCATATGAAAAATTCGGTAATTGAACTGCAAGTTGGGATAACAACTTGATTCATCAGATTAGAATGAAATACTACAAACACTTGTGGAATAAATCATAGTCTAAGTGATTTTAATGCATTCACTCTAAATAAATAATCATAATGCAATATTTTTTAAGTATAAAACAATAATCAAAAAATATGAAAACTTCAATTTGGCTTAGCGAATACTCTATATATTCGATTTGAGTTTGCTTCAAATTTAAGAAATGGACTTAGCACACTCGTAATTTTCAGTATTTTCATTTTATAAAATCAGTATTTTTTTAAAGATTCATAAAAAAATTCTATGAAAATTAGCATCCAATCCATTTAAAGTTTATTGCATTTTTGTTTTCAGTTGACAAGACAACTCATCCTGGAGGACCTGAGGGTGGTGAAAACATTGTGTGTTCCATGCTTCCCTCCACAATATGATATCGTCAACAAGTTTGTCAACATGTATCACACTTGTCTGTCTGCCCATGTGAGTCATTAATTTGTCTAACTGGCCTTTGTTGTGGCAACATCTTTGTGCTGACCATCCACTTCATGTTTTGATGGGCTCAAAGTTTATTGGTTTTCATGTGGTAGGGAAACCAGTGAGATAAGGATGATTCTAGATCCTTGCAGCTGTGGTTCTAGGTGCTTATAACCCCAATTGTGGTTTTTAGACCAGATCATTTGGTCACTTTAGAAATAATGTTATTATTAACAGGATTTATATACAACTTTTCAAGACACATTCTTTCAGATATATCAAAACTACTGTTTTGTAAATTAAAAAAAAAAATATGTATATTTGTGTGTGCATGTGCGCTTGTGTTGCATACTGTTCATTATATACTACTTATATTAAGGATGTCAAATTTGATTCCTTGATATCCTGATTCTTACCTGTATTGAAAGAATCAAGAATCAATCTTAATAGCATGGCTTTCAATACCTCTATTTATATATATCAAATAGCAGGATTAAAAGCTGGAAATAAAGCACACCAAAAGTTGGCAACACTCTGCATTATAGTTATCGGCAAGAAGGTGACATGACTAGGCTGTAGTGTGACCTTGGTGCTCGAAGTGAACATTCATAGAGCGCAATGCAACACAATGGTTTTACATATTTGTGAGAAGACCTTTGTTGTGTAGCATTATTTTCGGTCATACTTGATCAACAGTCCAGGGGGCCCAGTGTGAGATGTATGGCTATACTTTTTGAAGAAGAGTTCCATTAAACCCCATCCACTTAGCGAACAGTGTTGAGATTAGTAAGAAAATTTAGCCAAACTGGATCAATTCTTTGTCATTGAAAACATTGTTCTGTAAGAAAATGCTCATCCACAGACAATGAGCATAGCTTCTGCAATTGCCAAGGAAAAGTCAGCAGTGTATTGCAAAAGAGCTCGAAATTAATAGACCGTCTGTTCAGACACTTGTTAATGAAATAGGAGCATTTTCTCTTGTTTGCAGGTAATCCATCAGTTACGATAGCCAGATAAGTTACAAAGGTTTATGTTCTGTGCTCGCTCTCTGGTAAATGTGTATGAAGATGAACATTCTATTTTCATTATTTGATTTTCTGATGAATGGCAGGTTACATTGCAACAATTGAACAAGCAAACATGATTTTTCGGTTTTTGAACAGTCTGAGACTATTGAATGTCCTCTTTACCATAAAAAGGTTAATGTCTGGTGTGCCAATTTCTGGCCATGGCCTCATTAAACCCTATTTTATTGAAGACTGGCAGTGGAGATGTGTTACTGTCAATCAGGAAAGATACAGAGAACTGGTTGATTTAACCTTTGTGAAAGATATCCGATTTTGTCGGGCTAGAAATTTGTGTTTCAGCAAGATGGTGCAACAGCACACACTGCTAGGGGAAAATTGCGGCTTCTTCACTAACAATTTGAAGAGCACTTCATATACATGGGGACAAGATATTTGTATCCTTCAAATTCTTCGGATCTCTTACCACTGGATGCTAACTTGTGGGGCATTTTGAAGAAACACGTCTACTGCGATTCAGTTCCTCGGGATATTTCCCAGCTGAAAATCAACTTCAGACGAGTGTTGCATTCAATTTCACTGGACACAATTGAGACAATGTTTGTAAACCTCCAGCATAAATATGAAATGTGTGGAGTTGGATGGTTAATACCTAAAACATGTGTTCTGACTGATACAGATAGAACCCTTTTTTTATTATTATTACCTCAACTTTTGATTTAATTTATACTTTATGGCCGGTATATTTTTACATTTTTTCAATAATTATAGTGTGCTATATTTCGGTATACTTTATTTTCATGCATACTGTATAAATGCATGTCCTATTTTAAAAGTAAGACTTTGTGCATGTAAATAAACATTAAAAATTTTAAGAAATCAGAATTGGTAATCGAAAAATTTAGGTTAATAATAACAAATTGATATTGAGAATAAGAATTGAAAAAAGTAAGAATTGTGACCTTTCTAATTTGTGTGTGTGTGTATATATTTATATATATATCCTTTTTAAGATGATCTATCTAAAGATCTTTTAAAATCATGGGTTTTTAAGAACTTTAAAAAAGTGTGTTCAAACATTAATAAAAAGTAATTGAAGCGTTAGAGGGTAACCTTTCATATAAAAATTGTATCAATTTAGTTTCAACAACTATTCATAAAAGATATGAAATCATTGAACCTAGAAACTCTACCTGGTTTGGTTAAGCTTTGAACATGAGTTTGAGCCTGATCCTTACATTAGAGTAGAATCCTAGTAATATTTTGATTGTGGCATTTCTTCCTAGCTCCAGGAATTGATCCAAAATGGCCTGGAAGGTAACGAGTATGTGTCGGTCTTGTCGTGGATCATGAACACATACGCTGGCCCAGACTTGATGCAGCATCCCGAGTTAAACATCGACACATCAGTCATTGGTCCACTGCTGAGTAACGAGGTTGTGGAGGAGCTTCAGTCACTTTACCTTAAGGTGAGAAATTAAACTTAAATTAATCTGTTTTTATCAACAATAAACATAGAGAAAAATAGAGTAAAAATGTATGAAAATATTAGGAACTTTCTTTAAGACGAGGAATGTGTCTCTCAAATCCTCAAACCCTTGAATCTTTAGGGGTATTTGGAATTGAATAATTTGAGAAAATATCAAATTCATGATTCAAATAATCATAAAACATTTCAAATATTTGATTGAGTTTTGTTTTAGAGCTCTAGTACTGGTAATTATTTGGTGGCTCAGCCCCAGTATAATAATTATTAGTCAAATATAACAACCAGAACCCGTACCATTGATTTAAAACTTCTCTGAATGTATGATTGTTATAAAGAACACATTAAAACAAGAGATGGGTCAAATCCTATTACTCGATTCCAAATTTCAAATTTTCTTTTGAATTTAAATTTGAATCCTCGAATCCTTAAAAATGAAATGTAAAATTTTATAGTAAACACATTTTTAAATTTAATTTAAAAAAAAGTTGTTCAAGTCTTTGATCCATTGAGAAAATCCTTTTTTGTTTGCCAGTTTATTACATCTTAAACATCAAAGATAACTTTCTCTCTCTCTCTCTTTCTTTCTCTTTCTCTCTCTTTCTCTCTTTCTTTCTCTCTCTTTCTCTCTCTCTTTCTTTCTCTTTCTTTCTCTCTCTCTCTGTCTCTCTCTCTTTCTCTCTCTCTCTCTCTCTCTTTCTCTCTTTCTCTTTCTGTATATATATATATATATATATATATATATATATATATATATA
>CABFVX010003900.1:0-50983 GCA_902151425.1 Timema shepardi | reverse complement strand
TCTTCTGCCAAATACTATGAAGCTGTTCCCTTTAACAAGAATTGACACAGTTATTTTTTTTAACAAGAAAGATGGTATAAAAAATACATTTTAGGGGTGAAATCCTTTTCACATGGTTTCTGAGAAGCGCATGTTTCTTCATGGATGAATCTTAAAAGGATACTCTACATATATTACTTTAAAGAAAAATTACCTTCATCCATGACTTTTTACATAATTTAGAATTAATCCAAATCAATATCATTACACAGCAATAAACCAGTGTGTTGATTGGCCTGAAAACAAGGACACATGAATGAGTGTAAATCTGTTTGTGTAGAACATGGAGAGGAACTACATGGACTGGATGCAGAAGACGTTGGAGAAGGAGAAGGAAGACTGGAGGAAAGGGACAGCTCCCGAGGGAGATGACCAAGATGGTTACTTCCATACAGTGGCCCCCGTCATTATCTTCCAGATGATTGACCAGAACCTGCAAGTCACCAAGACCATCAGGTATTGGTCGGAGGCCAGGCCACGATTGGAGGAGACAGCTTACCCCCCCTCAAACCCCAAAATCCAACTATTTAACACTTTTAAAAGAAAATATTAGAAACTTAAATTGTCCTTTGAATGAGTACATGTGAGCTGTTATTGGGAAAGGGTAGCATCTTACTGTGCATTGTCATGGGTAGTTACCATGTTTTATCATTTACAGTCTATTTAGTGTAATTTACTATCATGTAACCCAATTTTGTGGCCGCATGGTCTAAGACACTACTCTCACAATAAACTAGACTGGCAATGACAGGAAGATTGGGGGTCAAATCCCGGTCGGGTGTACCAAGGGTGGTTTATACTTAATGGTTTTCCACTCTTTCTCTCTCCACACAAATGTGGATACATTTATAAATTCAACTTTCTTTATCATTAATACAGTAGAGCAATTAGTACATAGGCGTATAACTCAAACAGGTAGTAAGATGCGTTGCTAAGAAGAAGTATACTTTCATGTATCCATTCGCCAAACCATATGAACTCCTGTCACCTTTGGCCGTCTAAACTTTCACAACAAACAATTTGTTTTAAAATACTTTTAACCTCTTTTACATTAGTGAAACACAGACTTATGAGAATAACTGTTTGAATGTTTCTTTTTTGTGTAAGTGAACTTTCACTTAAAAATGCTTTACAAACTCTCTTCACAAATTAAGATGGTGAACCAGATGAAATGAGGGTTGTTGATGATGTCATACAAATCATGTTCATGGGCCTGTGCTTACAGAATAAAAAAGTTTTATTTTTAAACTAATATTTTGTATGGCTCCTTCTCTTAAGTTATAAAACCACATTTATTTATTTTGGTGGCCAGTTATAAGAAGATACAAGTGTGAATATAATAATTTTTAACTTATTCTTTTATGTACTTCAATATATCTTGTTGCTATGGCCATGAAACAAAAATCATAATAGTTTTATTAATAAGTTCTGTTATTTCAATTAGTTACGAAAAAGCAAATGATATTGTAATTTTTAGGGAAGTATTATTAGTCACATTTGATGACACATTTGATTAGTGATATGTGTTATATTTGTCAGAAGTTACAAGAAAGATTAATAGACACACATAAAAGGAAATTAACACAATATAGTTTTTACAATTTAAGGAAGAATACATTCCACACTTTATATTGCCTCCGCAGGACAAGGCGTTATTGGTTGCCTCTTGAATAAAACCGGTTGATTGATAATATAGTATTACTTTATTAACTATCAATCGATGTTTGTAATAAAACTCTTCTGCTAGCTCTCAGTTACCACCACTCCTATGCTGGATGGAGTGTATATTAATGGCCACTAAAGATCAAAATTAAATGTAAAATTATCTCTGTTTTTCTTTTTATGCTTCTTACTGCTTGTTCACTTCAAATTTAGAACCAAACAACTTCCTTTGCATTGTTAGAAAACATTTAAAAGCTTTCTTAATACTTTGACAAATGTCTGATCACACAACCAATGCCTTAGCCAGGGAGGCATTTTGAGGGTTCAAACCCCCCCCCCATTTCCCCCCGAAAGTTGGCAAAAAAATAATACTACCTTATTTAATCCAAACAAAACAAGGTATTTTTTTAGTCAAGCAACAAAGCTGGGTAGACTAAAAAATATATTGGTAAAGAAAATAGGAAGTATTAGTGAGTGTGGGGAGAGCTATGAGAGTGAGTATTTGAGAATAAGATATAGAAAAACCTTACAAGTTGAAATTATTTAAATCGTAGTTCCGGGAACACAACACAAATGAGTTGGCAAAGAAATAAGAATCGGAGGACGATGATAGGATAAGTATGAGGAAGGAGTCAAGCTATCAATTACAACTGTTTACATTTTGTGAAATTATAAATAGTGGCAGTTTGAGAACAGTTTGTCTGGAGATAAGTGCATGGTATAATTTATACCCGATGCACTTTTGTCAAAAGCCAAAAAAATGAACGAGCTATTAACAAAAACAATTTTTTTTGTACCTTTACGCCACTGCCAAAAGTTATGCATAGGTCGAGGGAGGGAAAAAACGAAAGTAATCTCTTATATTGACCCAAGGAAGATTTTAAACCCATTAAATCTTTTGTTGAATTTTTCGTGACATTTGTCTCTTTTTTTAAAAAAAAAATCTGCTGCCTGGCCTAAATGCTTTTAGTAAATAAAATGTTCAAGTAGAAACATAAAGTTTTAATTTTCCTTACATGGCGATATCAACAGGTGTTAGATATCTATAAAGGGTGTCCTAAAGTGAGTTTAGTGTGTAGTGTAGACTACTGTTAATTTGTTAGTTATTGTGTAGGTTAAACTATTTTACTCATCCTATATGCTAAATTTTGTTTTCTGAGCTAACACTATGAATTCCAGTAATTAAACAAAACAATATTGTATAATTATTTTTTAGTAGGACAAGCTTTTAGACAATATAAACATATTGATTTGAGGTACAAATCTACAACATTTTATCATATTATTAGTATTATTTTATATACATTGATAACACAATAGCTTATGTGAATGCTGCAGACAACACAATTTGATGAATTATATGAAAATTGTTTCAAGTAATTTTTTTATAATAAAGGAAAGTGATAAAATTAAAGAAAAAGGAAAAATAAACTATTAAGAGTAAATTTGATGAAGAAAGCCCACCTAGGGAAAGAGGAAAAATGTGGTCTTAATAGTTTATTTTTCCTTTTTCTTTAGTTTTATCACTTTCCTTTATTATAAAATTATCTAGCCATTGGGCCACCTCATTTTTAAACACTTCAAGTAATTTTTGTAACAGTCATAAAAAGTGTCATTCTCTTTGAATATGACTGTAGCCAGGGTAGTCAAAATAGCTGGACACAAACAGTCCCGCCCCCCTTTCCCCCAACGCCGACCCTCTACTCTGCCACTGGGCACCCTTTCCATATAGTACTTCTGTGTATATAAATGTCAAAATTCTTTACTTCATTAGGTCAAGCTGGAAATGATTTTATTTTATTTACCATCTCAGTGTTGCTTCCTCTAATATCTCATGTACTCCCCTCTCTACTCTTACTCTTTCCCAGATAGCTTCATTCCAAATATTGTTTCTCCTCATGACAGCTAAAATGCTTCTTACCAACTTTATTCCCATTGTCTACACTTTCCTAGTCTCTCTTACATTCACTGTCCATGTTTCTGCTGAAGATGTGACAACTGGTACAAAGTACAACACTTCCTTACACTTCAAGAGAACTTCTCTTCCCCATAGCAGGCCTCTTACTTATAGAACAACTCTCCCTGCTGTCTCTTGTCATTAGATCCTATTCCACCTTTCACCTCAATCACGTTTCAAAGATATTTTATGTTCTGTGCTTTTCTCAGCTCTACTCCATCCAACTCTATAGCTTTACTAGGCCTTACTCTCTTCTGTTTCATTACCATCACTTCACACTTCACCATGCTAAATTTTATTACCCGCCTCGGTGGCGTAGTTGGCTAACGCGCTAGTCGTGTTGAGCTCGACTGCTGAGGACGGTGAGATCGAGGTTCGAATCTCGGTCGGGTGAACTGGGGGTGGGTTTCTCTAAATGGTTTTCCACTCTTCCTCCACGCAAATGCGGGTTCACTTCCTCTAATTCAACCTTCCCAATTCCTAATCCATTAGCGTAATTAGTACTTAAAGCGTATAACCCTAACAGGTAGTAAGACTAAATAATAATAATAATACATTTTATTCCACACTCTTTCACTTCCTGATTCCATTTCTTTGGCTGTTCTTGTATTTCCTCTTTCTTCCACCCCTATACCATCAAATCATCAGCAAACATCATATCATTCTTTCTTCCTCAAATGTTCCTGCCACTTTATTCCTGACCACTTCCATTACAAATAGTAGTGGTGAAAACGCACTCCCCTGTTTCACTCAATTTTTTATTTGGAACCTCTCATTACAACCTATTTTTACACTACCTCCTCCTCCATTGCTTTCCATAATTTATATATATTCACGCTATCAAATGCCTTCTCCACATCCATAAATATCATTAATAAATCCTCCCCAAATTTATACCTTCTTTCCATCAGATGGTGTATGGCAAAGATCAAGTCTCTTGTAGATCCTTGTTCGCTAAATCTGAGATTTTCCTCTCTCCGCCTTCCTTTCAATTCCATTATCATTTTCTTTCAAACCATTTTAATAACTAAATTACATGTTGTAAGAATAACGTAGCTTATAAAATTAGGATGAAATATGTTAAATATATAACACTTAAAACATTATATATAATAGTGTTTAAAATTTTATAATTATTCAAACTTTGATTTGGCTTACCTAGGGATGATTTCTTATATTTACTTCAAATTCACATTGAATAAAATATTGGACTTCCAATGCTTATAGCAGCTAAGAATGGCATTAAGTTATCATCAATTGAATATTTTTGCTGTTAATATTTTAATGCCAAAGCTTTGTAATTGTTAAAGCTGATTTTTTTCCCCTAAATGAAGTAATTTTTTTTTTACCCAAATCTTTGTTTTGAATATTTACTCCAAATATTTCCCTGCCCTTGTGGTCAGTTATCAATGTATTTTTTGTTCCTCATATTTGTTTTTATTTCTCTTACATTCACCCTCTATTTATCCTTAGAGGTAGAGCTTGCCTTGACAGGTAACACTATAGTGTAGCTTATAAGATAGCCCCATAGTGTAATCTGTCAAGGTAAGACCTTCCAAGGTAACTACTTTTCTCCTTATATAAATGAATGATTGTAGCCAGGAGCTGACATTCAAGGCACTTCTGCTCAGTATGGGTCAAGTTACTCAGTATGGCAAGATGTACAGAGAAGCAATTGTTCAGTTCAAGATAAGGCATTTTGAAGATCGTAGTCAGGTAAATTTATCTAATTGCATTAATTACAAATTTTTAAGAGCCCTTAATTAAAATTTAGAACAACTTCACCAGAGTTAATGTTGTAATTAATAATTTTGAAGGTACAAAACAATTTTTTCGAAACCCACACTGCCGGGAAACTGACCAAAGGCACCAGTTTCATCTTGTCTGATTTTCTATTTTTAATTGGAAGGTTGGGGTTTTGTTTTTACTTGACTAAGAATATATGCTATCTACCTTTATATACAATTTAGGGTTGTACAAAGTTTCAAAAACAAAATATTTTAATTATGTTTGCAATATATTAATTTGTAAATTATATTTAATAACTAAAATTATATAGCTAAGCAACATACAACTTGTTTTAGGGGTGTGCGAAGCCAAATTGAATAATATGAAATATTCCCAAACACTAATCGAAGTTCAAACATCAAAAAGAAAAAGTTTAAAGCTGGAAAAAATAAAATATGTTGCATAACCTACTAGATTCCATTCCATATAGGACTGGTGCTAACTGACAGCTAACAGAAGATGTAAAAACGGTTTAAAGAAAAACAAATTGTTTGTTAAAGAGTTTTGATTGCCAAATGTGACAACAAATCAACATGGTATTGCAGATAATATGATTTAGTAAATGAATATATGAGAGTAAATCTGGTAATGTTTGCTGTCAGCTACCACCACCACCACCACTCCTATGGGGGAATGACTATAAATAGCTTTAGGTGTATATATATTTCCCCCCATAACATCTTAATAGCCATTCATGATGTACGTGCCTATAAAATAATTACTCTAATGGAGTAGGGATGAGGCATAAAGGATTTTAGAGATAATATACCTGCATTTGTGTGATAGGAGAGATGGAAACCATTTAGGGAAAACCACCCTCAAGATACCCAATTGAGATTCAAACCCTTTTAGCTATTGTACTACGAAAACATTTTTTCCTATTTCTTTTAGGAATCACCAATAACTGAAACACTTTTTAAAAAAGGAAATTTTCAGAACTCAACTTTTGACATTATCACAAAGGTGCAGTGTACTAAATGGTGCCCAACTACCACTAAAATACTTTGGTTCACAAATCAATCAGGTTGAAGGTTTCAAAATAAAGCAAAATGTAAATTTTATAGCATTTACTACAAGTGCAATTAAAGGCCCAGGCATGTAGAACCCGCAGCTAACAGCCATATCCATGATTTTGTGTGGCCCGCAGGCCTTTGAATGTACTGAGCTCAGTACCAACAAATGCGACCATTTTCTTTTATTTTATAAACATCATAGAAATACGACCTTTTAAAATGTGATATTTTGGAACTTTGTATTAGTTGGAGAAATCTGATGTTGCTGTTCTAAAATTGTACTCTCTCTTCGATATAGATCAAGTCCCAAAAGTTGTTGAATTTGCGTGCTAACTATGTGCAATATTTGACTAAACATAATAATTGTGTTAACAATTGTTTTTCACATGAAATGGGACCAAACACTTGAGAGATAAGGGATTACAGAGACACATTTGTGTATTTGGCACCAGATTTATAGCCTGGCAACCACACTATTGCTGAAAGTTAAAGGTTTACTCTTTTATTTTTGTAATATTAAGATACAAAGATGGAATTCTTTTTATTCAAGTTATTGGGAATTGCTAGTTTTTAAATCTCACCCTTTCAATATTTTTTATTTGCAATATTGTGCCTATGATCAAACGAGTTTGACATGCCAGGCTTGGATCATAACCTCTTTCATAATCATCCCCTGAGATAACAATACTAATTAAAAACATACATATCTTTCTTGTACCTTTACTTCTACTTAGTTGGCCATTTGAACTGCAGTCGGTTCATAGCCTCGCTCTTTAGCCTCATCCACACTTTTCTATCGACAGCGGTAGTTTCATCTGTATTTAGTACTCTAGGTCACTCCTTAAATACATGTCCCCAACCACTCACTTCTTTTGCTTCTGATTATTGCTGTTGTGTCTGCTTCCTTACAAAGTTCACTTATCTTAACATTTTTCATAATTCCGAATTTTCCATTGTCTTGCACTGGTTCAAAAATTGTCCTTGGTACTTTACTATCAAACGCTAAAAGCTTCTTCTCTATCTTCTTGCTTAAGGTCTACATTTCAGATTTGTAGAATAGCACTGGCCTTAATATTGTTTTACATCCGAGCCACTGTATCCTCCTCCATGTATTAGTTTTCATTTACTGTACTTCCAATGTACTTGAAGGATCTAACTTTCTCAAACTTTATTTTTCTAACTGCTAAGGTTACATTTTCTCCTGGTTTTTCTTTTATAACTTTGTATTTGGTTTCATCTTGATTTATTACCAATCCCACTTGACATGCCTTTTCTGTTAATGCAGCTGCTGCGCTTTTTAATTCATCTTCTCTTTACCCTGGCACTACTATATCGTCTGCAAAAGCCAGTACTTTTATTTTCTCACCAGACAAAAATCCTTGAGAAAACTCTTTTCATTGTGTTTTCTAGAATTATATTGAACAAATGGGGTGAAATACAGTCCCCTTGGCTAAGCCCTGTCTCTACATTGAATCATTCAGTCTCGTCCCTCTACCCTCATTTTACATTTTGTATTACCTTTACCTGTTTGGGTTAGTCTAATAGTTTTAGTGGTATTCCTTCTTCCATGATTAATTTCTAACATTTTACTTCTGTTTACACTATCATATGTTGTTGTTTTTTAAATCTATAAACAGACAATGTACTTGTGTTATCATATTTCCATGCTTTGATTATCATTTGTCATATTATGAACATCTGGTCTGTGGTCAACATTCATTTATGAAAACCTACTTAGTGTTCTTTAATACGTTCTTTGATGTAAGGGGTGATTTTTTGCAATAAAATATGCGAGAAAACTTTATAAGTGCTACACAGACTCACTTAGACTTTTTCCCTTTTTTGTATATAGGGAAATTCAGGCATTCGTTCCTCTCTCCACCATATTCTCTAAATCATCCTCTGCATTGAGTCTAAACATTCTAGTCATCTCTGCCGGGGACTTTTTTTGTTTTATTTTAAAGGAATTAATTGATGGTTGGCTCTTCCACCTCAGGTTGTACATTTTGAAATATCTTACTTTCCTCATTGACCTCCTCCTCTACACGATTGTTCAATAACGCTGCAGAGTAAAATTTCCACATAACCAAGCTCTCACATTCTTCTGTTACTAAGTTCCCATTTTTATCTTACCGTCACTGCCCTTGGAACATAACCCTTCTTGAAGAATTTGACATACCTGTAGAAGTCCTTTGAGTTGTTCCTACTTCTATACTCTTCTTCTTTCATCAGTTGTTTGTTTGTCAATTTTTTGTTTTCATTCCTTAAAGTGTATTGAGTTTCCCTTGATACCTTTTTAACTCTTATTTGCACTTATCATAAATACTTCTTAGCACACATTGTCAGCTCTCCCTTCTTTCCTGTACACCCTGCACACACATTTCATTGTATCATTTTTAATCATACCCTTTCTCACATTCTTTGTTCAGTGCATTTCTGCTCCTTCTATCATACCCATCTTAAAACCTCTCCAGTACGCCTCAATTCCTTTATTCCTACCTTCCTCTTACACTAATTCAAACTTGTTTTTCACCTCTACAGCAAAGGCTTCCTGCTTGTACTTCTTACCCAACAACTTAATATCCATATTGCACTTCTTTGTTTCTCTATTTGTAAAAACTCTGCTCATTCTTTGATAAACTTTGAATAAAACTGTGTAATGATCACTTTATATTTCCACTCATTGTACTATCCTTTCATCTTGCACTCCACTTGCATGTCATATGTCAGCCAAAATATGATCACTCTGATTGATATAGCTACCATCTATCTACGTAAAACATTTAGTGATTCCTTTCCACAATGATTCCTGTAGTTCTACTTCTACCTACCAATTTACATAATTTAAAAAAAAATCAGAACTTTATATGTCAAGGATATTTCAAAGAATAATTTCTTTTGACAACAATTTCTCAAGTACTGATAAACTCATTTTCTTTTCTTTGAAAAACAACTATTTTGAGGATTATCATATAAGTTTTCAAATTTTAAATGCAAAGCTATAATCTATATATTAATAACGTTATTGTGAATGTACAGGCACTATTGAGACAGGGTTTCCTGATTATTAAAAAGTGACCTATGTCTTTAAAAAAGGTTTTGAGCTCTAGCTTTGAACAAAAAGAAAAAAATTGGCTGAACTGTTGCTGGGATTCATTACATACCCTGTTAACTAGCCAAGCAAGAAAGTAACTTATTCGATTTTTCGCCTTTGTAGACCTCGTATTTCTTTACTACCCTTTTGGGTTGTACACCTATGTACTAATTACTCAAATGTGTTAGGGATTGGGGACATTAAATTTAGAGGAAGTGTATCAGCCAGCATCTGCATAGAGGGAGCGTGGAAAACCATTTAGGGAAAAAAACACTCAATACACCCGGCTGGGAGTAAACCTTGATCTTCCCATCATCAGCAGTCTAGTCTATTGTGAGAGTAGTGCCTTAGACCATGCAGCCACCAAAGCGAGTTTATTACTAGTTGTTATTGTTTGTATAAAACACTACTAGTCTATAGCAGTAAAATAATTTGCTTGTACCCGTCAATAAATGTTAACTTGTTCCATCAGGTCCCCTACTTCACCCATTACATAATCACTATAGTGAACAACTGTCTCCACTTTGTGGAGTTGGCTCAGCAGATGAAACAGCTTTACTGGATACCTGGCCTGCATGATAACGAGGCAGCCAGCAAATTGGAGGCTCTTCTCAGCACCTTCCAGGTAAATACTTGGGATAGTACAGCTAGAAAAGCTACTAGATCTACTTTCACATATTCATACATAAGATTGTGTTATCTGTTAAAGTCACTTTTGATAGCTATTATCAATGCCTTTAAAATACCATTAATACTAGTGACTAAGAAAATATAATCAGTAATGACAGCAAAAAAACAGGGTTGTATTTAATGGGGGAGTGTTATTATTACAAAGACTTGGAGAAATACAATATAGTATGGACAAAACAAGGTTTTAATTCCAGATATGTTGAGAAATAGAAATTATAAAATTATAAGTGATGTGGAATAATCTAAGTCTTATCTTTTTTCTTGTCCCATTACTCCTTTGTGATAATGAGCAATAAAAAATATGCTGAATTACTTCATTCCGACATGTTTAGATACTTATGGTACCATACTCAGGGGAACTGCAAATGAAATTAAAGAAGCATGGAGATAAATTGAAATTTAATGTTATACAAGAAGTCTTGATAATTACTGTTACACAATTATATAACTCTATAAGGAAGAACCTCTTTTCGCTTTATGAGGTAGTTGTATTATATTTGGAAGAAGGTATAGGAAAGGTGGATAGAAACATATAAAAGGGGGACGAACACAATATGGCCTTTACAATGAAAAGAAGAAATAAATAAAAGAAAAATTATTAAACAAACAAACTTACTTGAGTTGTTATGGGAAACACTATGTGTTATTACGATGGCGAGCTGTTACCTAACTAGGGTGTGGTCTAGGGCTCTGCGAGTGCTCGTATTTTGAGCTCGAACTCGAGCTTGTCACTTAAGCTTGAGATCGAGAGTTTTGTAGGCTCGTCATTTTCGAGCTTCTACTTGATGTACTTAATAATCAATTTTTAAAATGCATTAGTAAGCATAGTTATTTAATTGAGATATCAGCATTTCCACTTATAAATCATTCGGTTACTTAACAAAATGTTAAAAATTAATTTCAATTTTAACATAAATAACTGAATAGAGTTTTAAAACCACTTTCGACTGGTAAATTTATTCAATATTGTCATCTATTTTGAATTATATTTGATTGAGGTTGTTCACTTGTATTGTCATGACAATGCAATGAAAATAAAAATAGCTAAGAAGATTACTAAATAATTGAATGATTCTTTTTACTATTTCTACCTGGTCCCTTTCTAAAATAATAATTTATGTTAAATTAAAAATGTAATATCAAAAATATCTTGTATTAAATGTTTTCAAACTTAAGATATTTAAAACTCATATTAATACATTTAGCTACAAAACTAGCTTTAGTTTAGTTACTACTTAGTTATAGAATTATGTTGGTTAACATGTCAATGTTGATCTTATTTATTACAATACATATTTTACCAAACTTCCACATTTAAATTAAAAAAGCATTTACTATTTCATATTGTTTGCTAGAAATATTATTTTAGTCATATTATTTTTGATTTTAAAGTATCAGCCTCAGCTTTTATAATCATTAAAAATTGAAGTGAAGTAAATATTCTCTATAAAATAATTTTTAACGAGTACAACACACATGTCCAACTGAGCCTAGAGGAATGGAAATGGAACAGAAGTATGATGATACACAATTACACTAAGGAATAATAAACAAAATATGAAACACTTCAAATTTCTAATTGTTTATGCCTTAAATTTTTTTTATGTGGTAAATTAATTTACTAAAGCATATTTTGGGAACATATTAGCTTATTAAAACGTCAATTTTATTAACCTTTTATCATAACAGTGTAGAAACACTCTACAATAATGTAAAGTGATAGTTAAAGAAGCCAACCTGAAAGAATATTTAGGCATGCCTAGATACAAACAAACCCATTTCTCTATTTTCTTTTTACACTTTTACACCTCCCACTTCATGAATTTTAAGAAATAATTATTTTTTATATGAAGAGACATTCATGAAAAGGTAATATTTCTGAAAATTCAAACTAATGTATAACTGCGAAAGTATTGAAGACGTGGAAAGTGTAAGAGTTTAAGAAGAAATAAAGAGAAGTGGGTTTTTTCCTATCTAATCACAACCTAACTATCCTTTCAGTTTGGCTTCCTTCACTTTCACTTACTTTACATTATTGTACAGTGTTTCTACACTGTCTTGTTATACATTTCCAAACTATCATGCAATTAATCATTTTATTAATTTTGTTTTATATTTGTTAGTGTAATTTTAATGTCCTTAAAGACATGAGTGTTGAAACCATTTTAATTATTAGATTTTTATTTTAGTGTTGTTCTTATTTTAAAATTGTGTTTTATAAGTGTTATTTATAATTTAAAAATCGATATTTCCATTATTTAACTTTTTTTTTTCAAAATTATTTACTATTTAAAAAAATATGTGTTGTTCATCTTTTAAGAACATATGTCTTAATACACTTTCCAACATTTTAAAATTATGAATATACAATACTCGAACTCGGGAGCTTTTAGAAATACTCGGTTCGAGTTTGATTCGAATGAAAAAACCCAAGCTCGCAGACCCCTAGTGTGGTCAGAGATAAAAGATGTGTGTAAAGACAAAAGATTAGTGATAAGCGAGCGATACAAGGTGAAGTTTACCAGACCACGAGGTAAAAATGCTAGGTTGAGAAGCTACTGTAGAAACTAGTTGAATGTTGAATGATCTATGGAAACAAGGATAGATAGAATTATGGAAAGGAATGTGTAAAAGAAGAATAAGAAACTAATCTTCTTGACTCAAGGATCTAATCTTCTTTCTTCTCGACTCACTATACTATACCAGAATTCAAACCTCAATTTCTTCATCGTCAACAATCTAGTCTGTTGTGGGAGTGACATATTAGATTTATATAATTTTAATCAAGCATTATTATCTAAATTTACTTCACATAAAAACTAATCAAAGTTAAAAATGTGTCAAAGAATTTTATTGTTTAAATTTTTAAATATTATAAAATAATAAAGAGTTCTCTGAAAGCAGGGAAAAAATAGATTGAACAGAATTGTGCATCAGAAAAGTTGAATGAATAGTCCATTAACTCCTTAATAAAAGCTGGGAGGGGGATCTTCAAATTCTTTGAATCCCTCCAATCCTTAATGATATTCAAGATTGGGAGATTCAAGAAGATATTGGATTTGAAATTTGAAAAAAAAAAAAAAAAAAAAGTTTTGCTCAAAATTTTGAAATGGGGTGGATTAGATTATTTTAATCGTTTAGTAATCTTTAGACATAAATATTGGTAATAACTAATAAGTCAAGTGATATGGAATTTTATAATACTTTAATTGCAGCAAAATTAGGTATAACAAATCAAAATTAAATGAGATATAAGTGAAATTTTATAATAAATTTATCCGCCTTGGTGGCGTAGTTGGCTAATGCACTAGTCGTGTTGAGCTTGACTGCTGAGGACGGGGAGATCGATGTTCGAATCTCGATCGGGTAAACTGGGGGTGGATTTTCCTAAATGGTTTTCCACTCCCTCCACGCAAATGTGGGTTCACTTCCTCTAATTCAACCTTCCCAATTCCTAATCCATTAACGTAATTAGTACTTAAGGTGTATAACCCGAACGGGTAGTAAGACGCGGTGCTAAATAATAATAAAAAAATATATGATAACTATATTTATTTTCTAACATTTTTATTTTAAATTTGTTTCACCATAAACATTAACAAAAAACCTTATGTAAGATAGATTCTGACCCCCTTATCAGTAAGAAAACATAAGAAAGTACTGAAACCCCCATAACCCCTAAAAACCCCTACATAATTTAAGAACAGACCCAATTTGTTATAGTCCTTTTTCCGTGCCCTTCATGCAAATGTGGGTACACTTCCTCTAAATTAAACCTTCCTAATGCCTATCACATTAGTGTAATTATTAAACAACCCAAAAGGGTATTAAGACCCGGTAACAAAGAAAAATAATACACACTCTACATAGCTTATTGTACAAGACTGTATAATACTTAGAAGTGTCCATATCGGACTCTATTGCTGCAGATTGTAAGATCGGGATTTGAATTCCATTCACGTTGACTAAGGGTGGTTTTTTCTAAGTGATTTCCCATTCTCACACAACAAGGTTCAAACTGCAGTCAGGTATGTTGAAGTTGTTTTTTCTGATTGATTTACCCCTTCTCCCCCTCTCCCCAACCCAATCTCCCATGGTTAAAACTGCGCTCAAGTAAACTGAAGTGGTTTTTTTCTAAATGGGTTTCCCACTCTCCCCCCAAACAGTTGGGAGGGAACTTTCTCTAAAATTATACATTTTTCTAACATTTTAGAAAATGTTCTAAACTATTTAATCTTAGGTAAGGAGTAGTTGAATGAGAGTTAATAAGTCTTAGATGATTTATTTTTAAAAATTAAAAAATCTTTTCAAAATTGTTTTTTTAAAGTAAATTGATCCAGGATTTAATATTTTGAAAAACAATTAACAATTTAAGAAAACATTTGTGTATAATTAAGATAACAAATTAATAAAAACTTAAAAATACTTTATCAACTCATACAGCAATATATGAGTTAATAAATAGTCAAAAACATTGGCTAACATATTAAAAATATTCAATACAAACACAATTGTGAATTAGCATAGAAAATTTAAGTATAAAAATTCATTAAAATCACTGATAATATAAAATCATGTTAACATCTGCAATGTCAAAATTAAGTTAAGTCCCTTTACTCCTTTGGGATTCCATCATTGAATGGAAAACATGTTTCGGTACATAACATATTGTACCATACTCCTAGACAGTCGTCGTGAAAAACTCTTTAAGAGTTTATATAACTGCTAGATGTTATTCCTAGTAAATTAGCATTGTTAATAGAGGTGGGACCTCAAATTCTTTGAATCCCTCAATTCCTTGCATAGTTAATAGACGTGGGACCTCGAATTCTTTGAATCCCTCAATTCCTTAAATATATTCAAGACTCAAGGATTTGAGAACATTTCGAATTCAAACATCAAATAAAAAAAAAACAATTTTTCAAGTGAAATTTGTTTTAGAGCTTTATTACAGTTGTGTCTCAATAATCTGACCTAAACTAAACTAACAAGTGAACAGATTACTGAAATGTCGACTAATACGTAAACAAGTGAAGGAGGAGGGATAAACACAGATAAACAAATCCGAATTATTGTAAATAGAAGTGCAGAATAGGTATGAAAAAGTATTTGTAAGTAATTATTCTTTTTAAGACCTGAAGGTTTTCTTCAATTGAAAAAAACACTTTTTTTTCTATTTTCACCAGGGCCGCCCATAGATTTTGTGGGCCCCACGACAGTCACCAGACTCGGGCTCCTCCAACCCCCTCCCCATTATTAGCATTATAAACACAATGCTCAGCTAAATTTAGTCTTCATCTTTATTCAATGCCATGGTGAAATATGCCTGCTTTTGATTTGTTTATGAACATTACACAAACAAAATATATCTGCAAACTGTATACAGTAGAATAAGCCTACTGAGCTCATTTAGTTCTTTTATTAAATTTATAATTGTCCACATGTGAAAATAAAAGTAATTAGTGCTTAAAATTTTACTTAATAGAACATATTGCCTGAATTACAATTTTTAGTTAAGACTATGAAAAATACAGTAGTTTTATCACTTTATATATGAGTATTTTTGTATATTTGAGAAAAATAACATTACATGTAAAAATATATAGGTCTAACTTTCAATATTGATAACACAACAATATTTTCACAGGGATATTAAAACACTTAAAATTAAATCATTTTCCTTAGGTTTAATTCCATTTACTAATGCCCTCTAGCATTCTAAACCTCCTGACTTTATTTTTGCAAACTCATTGATAACGTTAGAATAATCAATTTTGAAAGTTAATTCATATTCTACAGATAACATGGTTAGATGGTTTAACTTATCTTGCCCTAGAGTAAATCTTAGGTAATTCTTAATTAATGCGATTTTGCTGAATCCCCTCTCCCCAGATGTGATATTAATCTTCTAGTTGCCTCTTCCTTGGTTTATTTTAATGGGACTGTTTCTTGATTTAATGTCTTGACCATGACTTCACTCAGGTTCAATATTGCTTTGAAGGTGTCACGAATTTAATTTACTTGCTGAAAACGACAATCT
The DNA here is from genome assembly GCA_902151425.1 of Timema shepardi. NCBI lineage: Eukaryota > Metazoa > Arthropoda > Insecta > Phasmatodea > Timematidae > Timema > Timema shepardi. Next base: position 34,700 of record CABFVX010003900.1, on the reverse strand, counting down.
AGCTGTTCTATAATTTCACCAATAATAGGATGGAAAATGTTACTTTTAATGTGTTCTTCATCGGAACTTCCAACTTGTAGTTTGTCAACTTCTTCTTCGTTGACTTTGTCTCTTAAAGCTGTAATGTTCTCTTTTTCTATTTCAAGTGTAATATCCTCAGATTGCAGTATTAGATTCCTCATATTAATTTAATCCAATAAATCAGCCCAGATAACGGCCAAGGCAATACTATCAAATTTAGAAAAATACTGTTTAAGACCTTCTGCCTCAGCTTTACCTTCATTTGTAAAATTGCAATTTCCTTTGATGTTCTCCAATATTATTATTTGAGGTAAATTCTGAGAAATAAGAGTCAGTGGCTCTACTCTAGAACTCCATCTAGTGTCAGAAGGCCTATGTAAATATTTTTTTGTTTCATTTTAAAGTATGTCCCAACTTTCCGGACTACTGCTGAAGAAGAAATTGTAGAGCTAGTTGACACAGTTGAAAATGGTCATGACTCATAATGATACTTTGTTAGCTGTGTGGACACCAAGTCAAGGTATGAGCAGTTCAAGATGAAAACATTGCAGCTGGATTAATCTCTTTTATTCTTGCCTGCACACCTTTGAACTTAACCAGCCATATTAGAACAATGATCAAATCCCTGGCCACGACAATCGTTAATGTCTATTCCATGTTTCTGAAGCTCTTGCAGAATGGCCTTTTGCTATTTGTTCTCCCGTTTTCTTAAAACAGTAAAAAAAAATAAAAAAAATGTTCTTTCGTGGTCCAGTCATTGTTTTCTTCAGAGTAGAATACATATCTCAAAACAATTATATTTTGCTCAATTTTTGAGATGTCTTGTGTTGAATCACAAATAAAAGAAAAATAAACAGTTTTCTCTCACTCACAATATTTTTGAGTACTTCACCGCTACAAAGTTTCAAAAATTCATCTTGACTTCTCCATGATGTATAAGTGAACAGTTTTTCTCTTTTCAAACTGGTACTGTTTTATATTATTGGTATAATCCTTCAAAAATGGGTTATAAGTTGCTTAAAGTTATACAATACCTAGAAAGTTCCCACTGTCCTTGTCACCCAACTTAGCACTGCTTCCTCTAAAAGATAAATTACACCTTGCAAGAAATAAGTTAACATCTACTATCCACTTAAGAAGTTCTTTAAGGTAAGCCTCTTCACTCTAAATTTGTTTTGGGATCATACTGTCAACGCCACGTCCTGCTTTACTATTTTTGTAACTTCTCCAATAAATATAGTTGTTTTTGTGAAATAAACTGTTTTCGTGCTGTGGTAAATATTTGTACAAATTTTTCCAAAGTGATTTAGTGTAATCAAATCCTTCCCTAGAGGCTAATCTTGATGGTTGTATTTTCCTATCTTTATCACCAAAGAGAAGGCATGGCCAGCAAAAGGCTATGTTATGTGTCACTCCAGATTAAAAAATCTCTTTTAATTTTAAATTTGCTACTAGAACAATTAGAGTATAGTAGATATTCAAAAAACTTTCTATTTTGCGAGTCTACAAAACTTTCCTAGTTTGACATCAGTTGTATTAATAACATCCAGCCACTGAACAGAATCTGAGGGATCACATTCCACAATAATTTTATTTTCACTATCGGGGTCAAGCTCTAAATCTGCAATGTTATAATTATTTGACATTCATAGTTTTGTCATTTCCTTTCGCCTCGGTCTTCACCTTATGCACCAGAGTGAGCAGTAAAATAATTTTGGATATGTTTTTTGGCTATTTGTTTTAGTTCATCAGCAAAAACTTTATCGATTTTTTTTCTTTTTTTTTCTGCTCGTTTATGTGCACTTGTCTTATGTTTGTACATTGTAAATAACTGGAGGAAATGCAGTAGTTTTAGTAAAAATAAATTAACAAAATTCTACATTTTGTGAAAGTAAAAACGCATGAACAGCACTCACGAACAGTTTAAATCCCAGCTATGACTTCTGTGACAGTATTCTGTGTCACGGTTGGTTCACAATAAAATAATACAAAACCATGCAAAAACACAATAACGACCAGATAACCGACCTGAAACTGATAAACAAAACAAAGTGAATGTGTTCAGTGTTGTGAGCTATCTCCGTATGCTTCTCAGAGTAAACAAACCACGACAGGGTCAACACCCGCCACTCCGTCAGGCTGTCAGTGGCATTTTACCACACAACAACAATATACCCGTGATTATACTTGAGAAACCATTATGGCGATTGACTGAAAGGTCATAAATACCTCAAAACATCCCCTCGGCCCAACTGTCAGAACAGGAACCCGCATTAAGATACACTGAATAAAATTAACACAAGTTTTAAAAGATGAAACATGTCATAAAAAAAGTTAGTATGAAGAATTTTTGTATTTTTGTAGTTTCATTTTTCCACCGCGAGCCCGAGCCCCACGACACGAGTCACTGATTTGCCCCCTATGGGCGGCTCTGCTTTTCACTTGGTCATATTTCTCACACAGTAAGATTACATTAATGGGAAAATGCAAAACTAAATCACAGTATGAACGAGGAAAGTGCAAACATTCACTAAGGCAGGTGAACAGAGCTCCAATCATGGAGGTATGTGACTCACTCACTGACACACAAACAATGGTGGGGAGAAAATATGTATGCGGAAACTGCACACCACTGTAAATTGCACGTCATGACAATACGTCTGATTAAAAGGAATGTCGGATAATCAAATATTTGACTATCAAGACTTTCTTGTGCTGCTTTTTTTTATTTAGAACCAAGTATAATATTATAGGATGAACTTAACAACCAGGCCCTAGACCATTAATTTAACACTTAACTGAAGTATTAATGTTAGAATGGATGAATTACTAGAAAGAATGTTAACATTTATTTACTATTTCAATTTTATATTATTCCATTATATTTATACTTCCTCTTATGTTCATAATTTTTTTCCAAGATTTGGATTTTTATTCGTGATTTGGGATTCGAAGGTAAATTGGACGTTCAGATTTGAGATTTAGATAACTCTGCTGGTGTTTATAATAATCACTCTCCACAAGGCTACTAGAACACACATAACTCTGTTGGTGTTGTAATAATCACTCTCCACAAGGCTACTAGAACACACATAACTCTGTTGGTGTTGTAATAATCACTCTCCACAAGCCTACTAGCACACACATAACTCTGTTGGTGTTGTAATAATCACTCTCCACAAGCCTACTAGCACACACATAACTCTGTTGGTGTTGTAATAATCACTCTCCACAAGCCTACTAGCACACACATAACTCTGTTGGTGTTGTAATAATCACTCTCCACAAGCCTACTAGCACACACATAACTCTGTTGGTGTTGTAATAATCACTCTCCACAAGCCTACTAGCACACACATAACTCTGTTGGTGTTGTAATAATCACTCTCCACAAGCCTACTAGCACACACATAACTCTGTTGGTGTTGTAATAATCACTCTCCACAAGCCTACTAGCACACACATAACTCTGTTGGTGTTGTAATAATCACTCTCCACAAGCCTACTAGCACACACATAACTCTGTTGGTGTTGTAATAATCACTCTCCACAAGCCTACTAGCACACACATAACTCTGTTGGTGTTGTAATAATCACTCTCCACAAGCCTACTAGCACACACATAACTCTGTTGGTGTTGTAATAATCACTCTCCACAAGCCTACTAGCACACACATAACTCTGTTGGTGTTGTAATAATCACTCTCCACAAGCCTACTAGCACACACATAACTCTGTTGGTGTTGTAATAATCACTCTCCACAAGCCTACTAGCACACACATAACTCTGTTGGTGTTGTAATAATCACTCTCCACAAGCCTACTAGCACACACATAACTCTGTTGGTGTTGTAATAATCACTCTCCACAAGCCTACTAGCACACACATAACTCTGTTGGTGTTGTAATAATCACTCTCCACAAGCCTACTAGCACACACATAACTCTGTTGGTGTTGTAATAATCACTCTCCACAAGCCTACTAGCACACACATAACTCTGTTGGTGTTGTAATAATCACTCTCCACAAGCCTACTAGCACACACATAACTCTGTTGGTGTTGTAATAATCACTCTCCACAAGCCTACTAGCACACACATAACTCTGTTGGTGTTGTAATAATCACTCTCCACAAGCCTACTAGCACACACATAACTCTGTTGGTGTTGTAATAATCACTCTCCACAAGCCTACTAGCACACACATAACTCTGTTGGTGTTGTAATAATCACTCTCCACAAGCCTACTAGCACACACATAACTCTGTTGGTGTTGTAATAATCACTCTCCACAAGCCTACTAGCACACACATAACTCTGTTGGTGTTGTAATAATCACTCTCCACAAGCCTACTAGCACACACATAACTCTGTTGGTGTTGTAATAATCACTCTCCATAAGCCTACTAGCACACACATAACTCTGTTGGTGTTGTAATAATCACTCTCCACAAGCCTACTAGAACACACTTAACTCTGTTGGTTCTTGTAATAATCACTCTCCACAAGGCTACTAGAACACACTTAACTCTGCTGGTTCTTGTAATAATCACTCTCCACAAGCCTACTAGCACACACATAACTCTGTTGGTGTTTGTAATGCTCACTGCCCACAAGCCTACTAGAACACACATAACTCTGCTGGTTCTTGTAATAATCACTCTCCACAAGGCTACTAGCACACACATAACTATTCTATTTTTTGTCATAATCACTGTCCAGCAACTGAGAGATGAAGCTGCCCAGTTTCTTCTGGAAGAAGCATTCTTGGACTTGGAGCTCCATTTCCAGGACCTAGTGACTAGCAAGTGGTTGGCCAGCAGCATTCCCGTGGACACCATCTGTGTTACTCTGGAGGACTACTTTCACGACTATGTGCACCTCAGGCTGCGCAACTTTGACTATGTCATCTCAGAGGCTCAGAACCTCGTGGGAAAGAAGTAAGTAACACCGAAACTTAAACTTAACACAGCAACACCTGCTTCAGAAGCCACATGATCTAAGGTGTCACTCACACAATGGACGTTGATCACAGGGCATTCGGGGCTCAAATCCTTGTCGGGTGTACTGAGGGTGGTTTTTTCTAAGTGGTTTTCCACTCCTCGCTGCATAAAAATGCAGGTATATTTCATCTACATTCACCTTTACTCATCCTTAAGTCATTACTGTAATTAATACATATGTGTATTACCTGAACAGGTAGTAAGACATGCTGCTAAAAAAAGATTAGTTTTATCTAATTGCATTTGTTTAGGTTGTTACCTTTCCTCCCTGTTCCCTCAACATACCAGAAATATGTATGGTCGTATGGCCTCAAATTCTTGGAAGTAACTTTTTTTCTGTGTGCATATAGCTATACTTATTTTCTGACAGATGAATAGTGGCTTAAAGCTAGAACAGTCCTTACTACTTGCAATTCAACCACCTCCGGTTTGTCTCATGCCCCCTCCCCCGTCTCCTCCTGATCTCCCCCATCACTGATAGAAAATGCCAACTAATACTACATCTAAATAAAATTAAACTATACCATTTCAAGACATTACATGAAAAGGGAAGATAAGATATTATCAAGTCGTAGTCGACCTTTATGGTCTTGGGGTAAAATGCTTTCCTCAGGATATGATGTTTATGGGTTCAACCCAAGCTGAGGCTGATAAATTTTCTTTGGCAATAAAAATCCATATCACAACTTCCTTCTGAGGGGAACAAAAGTTATCGGTCCCGTGGGATGTCATTTGTGGCAAGTTAAAGAAACTTGTACAGCATGTGAAACTATCTTTCCCGGCAAAATTGGTAGGCCTTTTCATTCTCGCTCATAGGAATTATTGTCTGCTGATATAATCAGTCGGTTCGTTAGAAACATATAAAATATATTTGCATCCCATGTCCATTTCCTGTATTTTTCCTTGATATCTGTACCTTTTAAATATTCCTATATACATGTCCTATCATTCACTACCAATTTCATTTCTCTCCCTTTTGCATTTTTTTTGGTTGTTTTTTTCTCTTATTGTAAGTTGAGCTGTGTGTTCCACACTCCCTCCTGATGAGTTCTGATAGAATGAAACTTAAGTCGGGGGATCGAGTGGTAACAATTTATTTTCTCCAAGCGGCAGCCATTGCCTCTTGTTTCATTTGCTGCAATGCAAAGTGTGAACTGTGTCATTTTCCTTGTAAAAACCATATGGTGTTCGTCTCCTTTTATACATTTATATCCACTTTTCCTGAACCTTATTCCAAATATAACAGAATACCTCATAAAACAAAAAAGGGGTTTTCCTTAAATATATATATTTATGATAGACTGTAATCCATGGCCATGCAACTTTGGTGGTTGTCTGGATCTAGTGTCAGATTTAGACTTGGTGCAGCCCTAAGATATATAAAGCTTGGAGGCCCCTTGTTAAAAAAAATTACACCAGAATGTCTCACAAAACTTGAAAACATTATGCTGGTATGCCTTTTAATTATTTAAAAGCATTACATTTAAAGTGACAAATGAATGCATTTATTGTGACATATTTATAATTTGGTTACTTTGATCTCTATAATAAATTATAGTATATCTTTCTCTTTAAGGAAAACTAATCTTCCCGTTTTTTGGTATTCTGTTAACATAATATAGACTAACTATACTATAGTATACTAATGGGAAAAAATACAGAAATGTAAATTATTTAAGGCTCCTGTGGATTGTGAGGCCCTAAGCTGTGGCTTATTTTGCTTGGGCCTAAGTCCGGCACTGCCTGGGTCATACTTTCATTCAAGGCACTGCGCATCCATTTGTTTTCCTGGCCAGTGACTAATTGGCTGTTTATTGTTTGTTCATTTAAAAACTGCATGATGTTTTTACAACATGTTGTTAAAGGAATGAGAGCTTTGATCACAAAATATATGGTCCACTGCACACAACAGGCAGTCTCTTGCAGACAATTTGATCAGTCAAAATGTTCACTATGAATTCAAAGGGGGCTCTGCATATGACAGTAAAAAGACGGACCTAAAAAGAAAGGATGTGATATGTTCCATTTTTCACAGACCCAAATGTTGGCGGTAGAATGGAAATCCTGTGTTCAAGCGTGAATGTACATACGAACTAGGAATAAATCTGACCAACATTTTTGTAGTATTGTATGAGGTGTGCATTCAACCCCATGTAGTGAGTAAACTGTCAGTTTGGAGGGCCCACGATACTCATGTGCATATTCTTTATTTATTTCCAAAATTCAAATCGGCTGCTCAATGAAGATTATTTGTGGTAGGTCTAAGTTAATTGATTTACTGCAACAAAGCCGTGCTTTATATGACTTGATATGTGACTTGACATGCCACCCTTTTAATAACTGCTTACTGTTTTAAGGGTAGACCCAATATTTTTGATTTGTCTTTTTGCTATTTATTATCATTATCCTTGAACATCTCATCTCAATCTTTGGAAAGGCACAAACACTGAATATTCCATATGGGATACATCCAAACACCATCACAACCGCTGACAAACCAACGGTGGTTGGTTGTGTGTGCGGCCATTAGTTGTTGGTCGTGTGCGGTTGCCCTAAAAGTATTCACCATCTAACTTTGCCTGAGACTTTATTTTTCTTTTATTCTTAAACGGGACGACAAAATAAATTAAATGAGGGAAAATATCAAATGGACAGGATTGCAACATTATGATGAAGCCATTGCTGAGGGAGGGGATGATGTTACCAAGGAAAACCACAGGAGAGGGGGTACAATACTATCTCTCTCCATAGTTGAATATAATGCCACCCTTAATACTATACTTTTATATTTTCTTTTATACCTTGTTATAAGTAAATTTAATATGTTCCTGTTTCCCTAGGTATGTGTCTGCTATGTTGCGGAAGAGAATATCATTTAAAACTTATGAGGAGAGGAAAGAAGCTGCTCTTAAGATTCTGAAAGAGTCTGCACAGATAAAGGCTTTCTTCACTCGCATTGCTCCTAAAGTTGCAAAATTTGATTCTCCTTTTGAGATCATCAATGCTTTGGCAGAGGTATGTTGAAAAAATGTGAATGGCTTAATAAGCAATGTTTAAGACTATTTATAAATAAAATTAAATTTTTAGTGAAATTAGGTTGTACAAGTTGTATTAAATTAATGTGAAAGGCATAATGTTTAATATAATATAATATATATGCACAGTATTTGAATGATATTTGAAAGAGATTGATAATATCAATTACAAGTTATGATACATTATAATTAGGCATATCTTGAAATGGTGATTTTATTAAAGATTAAAATTCTATCAACAAGTTTTTTCTAAACAAATCATATTACCAATTTAAATATTCAATATCAATTACAAATATATTATAAGTATATTAATTTTATATCCCCTTGTTTTAATATACCGTATTAAAATTAAATTGTTGATATTTCATTCCTAGTTTTATAAATTCTCTTGGAAACAATATTTTACATAACATTTGTTTAACATTAACACTTAGGTGGCCCAATGGTTAGATAATTTTATAATAATGGAAATTGATAAAAATAAAGGATAAATAAACTAATAATTGTAAATTAAACTAAGAAAGCCCACCTAGCGAAAGAGGAAAAATGTGGGAAGCATCCAATGCATAAAGGTGACATCTTTATTTGTTTCTTCTATCATTCTAGAAGCATGTAGTTACATAGCATATCTTTCTTTGTTTTTTGTGTGTTCTCAGTGATAAAGAAATATTTCCAAAAATTCAAAACAATGTGTAAATGTAGAAGTGTGAAATGTAATAGTTTAAAAATAAAAGAATAGAAGAAATGAAGGGAGAAGGGTTTTTCTATCTAGGCCTAACCTAACTAACCTTTCAGGTTGGCATCCTTCACTATCAATTACTTTACATTATTGTATAGTGTTTCTACACTGTCTTATTATACATTAAAAAAAACTTTAATCCCCTTGAACTAACATTATTTCATGTCGGGCGATGTTCTCAAGCATACCACCTTAACACTATTGATTATAACATGATTATTTTATTTAGTTAATCTTATTTGATAGATATTTAATTAAAATATTTAATAAATATTGCAAATATTTATAACTGCACAACATATACATTATAATGGTTAGAAATAACTACTATATATCTATTAAAGTGTATACATTTACAATTATAAAAAAATTGTTTTTATTGCTAATAAACTAAATTTACCACACTGACACACACCAATATTAAGTTTATGCTTGTTGGTTTCAGGTGCTTAAGTGTGAGGATGCAGAGATGCTATCCCTCGACCTTCACAACTTAATAGACAAGTACCCAGATGTGACCCAGGACCATCTCACACAACTTATCGCTCTAAGAGGTGACTTGTCCAAGTCAGAAGTCAGGGACATGGTGACCTACGTTGTTCAGAGTGAACAAACCAAGAACAGACCACCTGCTCCCAAGAGCATCTTCTCTCAGCTTTAGCATGACCCGGTTAGAGTTCTGCCATGGCCGAGAGCAATGAGGCGACATTCTGAGGGTCTGCAATGGTTTCATGTTTGAAGTCTGGCCAGGGGTCTTTAAGAAGAAATTTTGGAAAGTAGGGGAATGTGAGCTCGAGTCTTTCATGCAGATTCAGAAAACTCTTGGGTATCAAGTTAAATAAAAGATATATTTTAAAATGAAAATAAGACATGTATATATTTAAACTAAAGTAAAACAATCTCCTTGAAATAACAATATTACTAATATTTTTACAGTAAAAAGGTGTGCTAGTGGTATATTTAAAAGGCAACACCCAGGCAATTAGTGAGAATAATTAACAATAAGTCATCGATAAGCAAGCACACAATCATCATCATGAAAAGTTTCCAGTCGCTGGCTGTGTTTGTTTGGAACATAAACTTCTCTCGTTCCTTTCCTCCCACTCCCTCTTCTCCACCATGACCCAATCCTATCCTCCTTCTGTACACTCCTCTCTGTACTTCCTTCAACCACCTGGACCTTGGGGTTTTTCTTGGGCTCGTGCCACATGGCCATACCAACCTAGTCACAACTTCTCTATCCTTCTCTGCATTGGTTCTTCCTTAACTATACCTCTCACCCTACAATCTCTCATTTTGTCCCTTCTTATCATGTTTATTCTACTTCTTCGACATTTCGTTTCACAGGCATGTATTTTGTTTTCATCTTGTTCCTTCATTACCCACTTTTCTGATGCATGTGCCAGTATTGGTACATAGCATGTCTTGTAGATCACTCCTTTGCACTTCTCTGGTACATCTCTGTTCTAAATCGGAATTCAAACACTTGCAAAATACTCCTGCTTGACTCCTTCTTTCGCTGATTTCTCTCCTTGTTATCCCACTTTACTTTACTGCACTTCCACTGTCGCATAACATACCACAAATAGCCTTACACAACAAACTTAAATTTGTTGGATTTATAAATCTGCATAGTTTGAACCTGAACTTTTATTAAAGGCTTAGGCCTGAGCTCAAAATTAGATAACTCCCAAAACCCTACTAGCAAGATATAAGAACCTCAGGTATCCAAAGGTGCTATTAACCTCACTCGAAGCATGCCTATAAACACTTTAAAGGTTCTTATAAATTTTGACATTGAATAGTGATTATTTTTTATAGTGGTTAACTATTTAGTAATTTTCTTTTTTTTAAATATATGTATTGTCTTGTAACTATAGCCCAATTTTCTTACAAATGGACATATCTGTACGAAGGTATAGGAAAGGTGGATAGAAACACTATCCACCTTTCCTATACCTTGTTACAAACATACAATTACTTCATAAAGCGAAAAGAGATTTTCCTTATAGATAGAAACCCTGATTTGTGGTAAATAAAATAACTGGGTTTTGTTAAATAAAAAGTTGGATTTCGGTATAAAAAGTCGGTAAATAAAAGGGTAAAACCATGATTTTCTGTAGATTAAATTGGTAAATAAAATTACTTGATTTCGTTAAATAAAAAGTTGAATTTCGGTAAATAAAAGGGTAAGACCCTGATTTTCGGTATAAAAAGTCTTAAGAGGTTTTTTTAAGGTAATGGTAATAAATTAACTCAAATAGCTTAGAAAGTACTTGCACTGAATTATTTTATAAGGCAAAAATGTCCATGCCCTTTATCAACATACTTAACGCCAATCACCAAAATACAAAGACAACATTGTTTCCAAATTCTCAATTTTCAAGTTAGTGCGCTTATCTGACATAATGCACATTCACTGTCAACATTAGACACTGGAATCCATAATACTTTTATGCTGTTGATGGCAAACTCTTCATGGTCTTCTTTCAGTCCAAACATTATGTCCAAAATGTCAATGATTTTACTATTGCCTTGCAAAGCTCTCACTTGTGTCTGCAGCGCTCAGTAGCCTCTTTGAAAATTAATTTCAGAGCAGGATTTTAAAAATGGTATTTTCTGAGCTGATTGAAAGAGATCATAATTAACTTGTCTTGTCCCAATTGAGCGAATGTCAAAAAGAGTACCAATGTTTTCAAAAAATGTTTTGGATGGGTCTGACTGATGGAGGGAATTCAGCTTTATAAGGCACTGCTGTCCTAAAGATTGAAACTGACTTTTGACATTTGCTTGTTTTAGAGTTTGAAGAATTTTCAATTTATCCTGTGTTTTTTCTCCGTAGTTCATGTCAGAAATCAGTTTAAAATTACTTTGTAGCTCTGTCACTTTAGCATACAGCTTATGACTGAAGGCATAGGTATAACCTTCGAGTATCGTAGTTAATTCCACCAATTCAGAACAGTGCTCAATTAAAAATGTTGCTTGGCATTCAATCAACATTAGGGTTACTTTATCATTTGACATATCCTGGAAGTACTTAAGTGATGCTGTCACCTCCAATGTGGAAAAATATTCCACTAGATCCACCAAATATTCACAGAGGTACACCACTGAACAAAACCAAGAGTTCAATCGCGTTAAAAATGGGTTTGGAAATAGTTTAGCAGACTTTTCACTATACTGTATTTTTCATTCAGAAATGCTAGATAATTATGTTTTCTCTTTCGAATGTTCAGAAATACAGCCTTTGCCTTAGCAACACACTCATTCAGCTCTGGCAGCTCTGCTGACCAATAATTTTGAACCAAATTAAGTTTGTGGTCCCAGCACTGTATATGCAAAAAATCATCGCCTAAGAGAACTTTCAAAGAAGTCACACATTTCGTCATGTAACACGCACCATCTGTCACAACACAAATTTCATTTTCATAAGGAATCTCATACTTGGTGAGGGTGTCCACAAGTGCCCATAAACATTCTGTTGCTGAAGCGTTCTGCAAAACTTTAACTGCACCAACAAACAAGCTTTGCTTCGAATCAGCACGTAATGTTTTCAACAAAATAATAAAAACACACTGTCCTTTTCTATCAGTTGTCTCATCACAAAGAATTGCAACTTGATGATTTTTTACATTGTCTTTGATATTAGCCTCTTGACTTTGGTTAACTTCTGGGATCCAAACACTTCTTATAGTTTCTGCCTTAGGGAGGTCTCCTCCACCTAAAACCGAATTGTAAGCATACTAATTTTTGATTGAACAAACTAATATAAGGCTATGTTGGTTGACAAAGTGTGTATACACTAATCTACTAGGCTATTTCACTAATTTTACTTAAAGATAAACATCTTGAAAATAGCCCAAATCAAACATTTCTATCTCATCTATTTTTTTGATAAATTAGTAAATAATCAAAAGTGTTTAAAAAAAACACTATTTTGTCACTAGGAAAATAAAATCAAAAAAGATTGGAAAATAATTGGCCCTTATTTACTTTTCATTTTTAAATAATAAAGGAAATTTTAAAAAAATCTTCAAAATGGTTACCTTTCGCATATTTATCCATCCAACATCACAGAGAAGGATGATCTAGTTTTTCAATAGGAATATTGGCGTCTATAAAGGTTTTCGTGGTATCCATAATGAATTCTTTGCGGTCTTCTTTTGAGTTTTTAGACTTTATTAGAGAATTTTCAAGGGTTGTTTGTTTTGATGATTCAGAAACATTACTTTTTTTCCGTTTATGCAAGGCACTATTAATATGCTTCAAACACGTGTCTTTTCTGAACCAGTTAACGCGCGTGTTGCATAATTTTCACATCATTATTTTTTTAACTTTATCAAATACATAAAATCCTTCTTTTCCAAACTCACGCTCTCTTTCAAAAATACTTAAAACTTTAGGCATGTTTAAATATTTAATAAATATAAGAGAGGTTAAAAACAAAATGATCTTACTAACGAGTAACGCAAAGTTAATATCTAACGACCTGATGGAATTGACGTCATCAGGAAGACAAAGATATGAGTGTAGAGTAGAGATGGGCGATATATCACTGACTGTGAATTTTTCACCGATTCCATTTGATCACTGATGCTCCCAGTTACTCGATCTCAAAAGTATCGGTGATTGAGATATCAGTGATCGGAGATACTCGCATACTCGCAATCCTCACAATACTCAAGCTACGGAGCTAGTATTGCTTCTTTTTCTAGACAATCGAATAAATACTCGCTTCACGGCCTTTGTTATTCTTTTATTTTTTATTTTCTACCAACTAATTGAGAATCGACCTTATTGACTGGCATGTTTTACGTGTTATTTCTATTTAAAACACTTGATCTCTTAGAGCTCATTTATCAAAAACAGTATAAGATTGCTACGTAAAAATGACTTTAATAGTTTAAATGTTTCTTTCACATGCATTTTCAATACAAAACATTTGTTGTTAAGAGCAAAATTCAAAAGCAAGCTTAGCTTACTAAGCAAATCACATTTCGGATTCTTTTTAAAAGTAGGCTACGAAAAAAAATCATTTCTTTTTTTCGGTGATCCTATCCCCAAAATCGTAAATAATGAATTAAAATAAGTAACAAAATAGAAAAAATAGAAATAAACCTTAATATATTATTTACAATGCGTTGATGATCCTCATCATCCTATAGTCTAATCTAAAGTGTGTTTATATAATAATTGATTAAATATTTTCTAGCATCTAATAGGTTTATTTGCTTCTAATAGATGTATAGCTCATCTACTATTATATGTACGGTATTTAAAATAAAATAACACTACAATAATATAATATATGACCTGCTTTCCAAACGTTTTCTAAACAAATCACCATTATGTTATGTTCATTTTTAATCTCACATAAATTTTAATTGTAGTGAAATAGATCACTAAATAAATTACACAATTACAAGAGTTTCTCATAGTACGTAAAATAAGTTAATATTGGTATTCAAGTTTAACATAATGTTTGTTGGACCACTAATTTTGCCCAAATTACATAACATTTCACTATAAAATACTAAATAACATATTTTATTTCTCTATTTTTCAATTGTATTAAACTTCTTAAAACGCATACTTTTGTATTGACTGTACATTAGTCAGGCAACACGAAACCCGGAGATTAGGTAGCTGTATGTCAATAATGTCAATGTCAGTGCCGAGTGCCGACAAAAATAGCTTATGTTAATTCTTTAAGTATCGAATTCCATTGCAAGCCGCCAAACTTCCAAGTAATTAGTTCTCCTTTCAAGTTCCAACCGACAACCAAATGTCATGGGATTATTCGAGTAAATACCCAGTACTCAGAAATACTCCATACTCGATTGTACGCGCCTACTCGGACAACAGCTAAATACTAGCTTTGACCGTGGTTGGAAAGTGAAAAATATCGGTCCATCAAAACACTGTGAATACAGGTCACAGTGAAAAATCACTGGTATAAATCACCGATGTTTTAAAATCACAGTCACTGTATTCACTGATATCGTAAAATCACTGTTTTTCCCATCTCTAGTGTAGAGAGATCTCACTCTAGCTTGGACATGGCATGGTTTTTGGCTTCTAATTCTTTAAATACTTACCTTGGGTGCCCAATATTGCCGTTTTAGTAGCCAGTTTTAACACTTTTTAAAGCAAGTCTTTAGTTGAGGGAAATAAACTTTATTTTGAAAGAAAATTATATTGGTTCAGTTGGTACTATTTTTATTTTTTTTGTTCAAGTTTAGAATGGCTACTAATGTCATAAATGTTTTATTATTTGTTCGCGTTTAGATTGAAAAAGTGACCATAATTCCCGTTTGGATGGCCAAATCGTCAATTTCGCGAATAGATTTAATTTCGTTTTATTTTGCGTCAATATTTTCACTCAAAACTGCCACAATGATGTTTAATTATGTCAATTTTAATGTGCTAAGTAAAAGTTTGTAAACACACAACTCGCGAAATATTGGTGTCTCTACTTAAAGATAAATTGACATATGACAGAAAAAGTTACTAGGTGCACTTTGCCATATTCATGCCAACTCATGTGTGTCACTTTTGATAGGTATTATCGATATATATAAAATAATACTAATAATATAGTAACATGTTATTGTTGGCCACAAAAAATTGTGTTTGTATTTTCTATAAAGTGCTCCAAATGTCCATTTGTAAGAAAATCAATGTAAACCACGATATTGTCCTGTAACAATAAAATGGGAATTTGATCTTTCTCTTTGAACCAGCTGCTAGTATAGTGTAAATATTATTCTTAGCAAAGAAAGCATATTAAATGTTATCTTGGGTGGATCTATTACTCGTTTTTGAAGTAAGTGTAAATACTAGGGATTCAAATCACTATAAAAAAAAATTAATCAATTTTTCAAGTGAAATTTGTTTTATAGCTCTAATAGTTCTTATTGGTGTTTCAGAACCAATTATAATTATAGGAAGAACTTAACCACCACTTAACCACTCACTTAACTGAATGTATCACTGTTATAATGATTGTATTGAACGAATGTTAACATTTAGTTAATATTTGTATTTTCTATTATATTATATTAAATTTATATTACCTCTAATGTTCATAATTTTTTCCAAGATTCGGATTTGACCCAACTCAATTTTAATTTATTTGTAAATAACCATTTACCTTTTATTGTGACCTAACTCTTACAGTGCACACAGAGAGGTATAAATATAGCAGAGATAACTTTCAACGTAAAGAATACTCTGCTTGGAATCAATAATTTAATTCCAGCACATTGCAAAACCAGGTGAAACAAGTGTGACTCAGAACTTATTATAAATGCAATCCTAGATACAAATCACCATTATCTTATGTTATGAGCCTGCAAAGTCAATGGCAATGTCTTAAATTGTAAAAAAAAAAAAAATTGGAACACTTTAAACAATAATCTATCAATTAGAAATTGGGGTCATTGTGCAAATATTAGAAGATAAATTGTTTGGAATAATTTCTTCAGGAGAAGTTTGTTTGTAAAATAAATTTTATTTTGAGCATTAATTATTGTGGTAATTAAGAATATTGTAACTAAAGTATAGCCCTCACTAAATTAGTGACATTTTGGAATTGAAAGTATATTCCATTCACCGTAGGAATTGAATTCTGAAAGGCCTTTTTCTCTACCATAAATCTACTATATAGTAGGATATTGGTAGGAAAAAAGACCTTTCAGAGAGTAACTCCTACCGTGAATGGAATATACAGAGGCTCAGCTTACCTTTGTGAGGGTTAACCAGTCTGTAGAATCTAGTAGAACACACAACAATATTTACACAAATACGCACAATATTAAACTGACAGATTCATCAATAGAGTGTGTCACTTTGTCTATTTTTTTCAAATCAAAACCAAATCAATATTAATTAAAAATTCCCGAAGCAAAATTGAAGTTCAGATATATTTTTGAATCCTGATAGAAAAAACAAATTAAAATGTGTAAATCATGTTTTCAAATAATACATTATCTAAATTATATTTAATACCCAAAGTTATATAGCTATGCAATATCTTACCCCTACCCCCCACCCTTTTAAATAATCAAATTTTGATTAGGTTTAGGAAATATTTCATATTATTTGATTTTACTTGGTTTCAAATTGAAAAAGAGGACTTTGCTCACCCCTTCTACATTTTTGTCATTTTGTGCTGTGGTATTAAATAAATTCATCAGTGTAGGCCAAAATATGTTAAGTATTTTTTCAATAAAAACTTTTGTAAATAGTACAGGGCCATGAAAAACAAAACGACATCCTCTCTTGCTGATACTGGTTGTTTCTATCATCAATGTACTGCCACTTTGCAGTTTGGAGGGCCGGGTGTCACCATGTGCCTAGCACGCCCATGACGCATGAGTATGCCACGCTTATTGTATCCTTTACCGCCAAACAAGTGGTACTCTGCTGATGGTAGTAGTGTTGCGATTGTTTCCAACATACCATATTATTTAGACAAAGAATTGTGATAGTAGAGGCCTATTTGCACAAAGGCTCAATCAAAGAAAAAGATAACTGTTTTGCTGGTTATATTCCAGACCTTCCTGTTTCAGTAAAAAACAGCATACGTGATTTGGTGCAACAGTGGTGTAGTAAGGGATCTGTGGCCAATTAAAAAAACTGTCCAAACACCTTTTATTGTAGCAGACATTCAGAAAAGGATTATGAGAAGCCCAAGGAAATCATCGCAAAGATTATCCCATCAGGTGCACGTAAATAGAACAACATGTCGTGTACTGAAATAGCTTCACCTGAAGGAGTATTGAGTTTCGGTTGTGCTAGAGTTAAAGGAAGGGGATGGAGAGTATTGTGTGGCATATTGCACTTGACTACTCTATATGATCGCAGATGGCATATTGGACCTGTTGCAATACATCATGGCCGATGAAGCATGGTTACATCTATCCTGGTGTTTAAATTCGCAGAATAGGTACTGGCACACAGAAAATCCACACAAGTTACACAACGGTCACTTAACGATAAGAAAATTGGTGTTTGGTGCGCAGTTATGAGTACACATATTGTGGGTCCAATATTGTTAGTACCCCTCTACTTCCTCTCTCGCTGTCACTTTCTTGGATCTGCAAAGCAGTTCGTCGCGCTCTACCCTTCTGTCCCCTTCTCAGTTCAACCCATAAGGCTCTAAGGTTGTAAGGTTGCTAGCCAAGCACCCCTTCCTCTTTTTCATGGCCGCTCAGCAGCAAGCCAAGTCCTCCCGACCTAATCAACTAGGGGGAATAAAAGGAATATACTGACAGCACAGCTCCGTGCTGGACAACAACCCTCTTGAGGGAAATAAACTGCAGTTAATGGTTTGCGTATGCTTTTCGTGTCAAAACTGCCCATCCTAACCCTCCTTCCTGCCTCCCGCCCAGGTCACCGCGGTAACTCACCGAACTTTCCTTACTACTTCCCAGTTCACTGCAGTAACTCATTGAACCATCCTTCCTGCCTCCAACCTGGCTCACTGCTGTAACTTGCCAAACTCTCCTTCCTGCCTCTCACCTGGTTCGCCACGGTAACTCGCCAAATCCTCTCCACAACTTTCCCCCACACCGCACTCAAATGGGCTCTACCAAAAAGAGTTATACCAGTAATTCGGGAAATAAGGAGCAAGAACACTGCCAGAAAGAAGAGATCATCCGAGCACCACACCCGGGTTATTCAACTGTGACCAGCAACCCAACCTTTGGACCTAGTCAGACCACAGAATGACCCACTGCTCCCTCACTTCGCCACTCCTGAGGAACCTTACTCCCCGTCTCACCCCGGTATCCATTTTACTTCACTCCCCAAAAACAAGGGGTCCAAAACTCCCTCTCCCTACATGTCAGCTCAACTAATTGGACATTTCTCGACTCCTTCCGAAAGCACAACCCCTTGTCCCCCTTCTCCATGACCAGGCCCACTTACTACCTAAAACCCATAGCTACTCCACCCAGAACCTATAAATTCTCCCCCACAAACCAGACCTGTGTGTGACCTTTGGGGCAACCTGAAGGGAAGGGCTTATGAAACTAATCCCCAGACTGTAACTGAAATGAAATAGCTAATTGAAATACATATCCAGAATATTAATTGTAAGATGTTGCAAGTTTTCCTGAACATATAAGATGGCCACAATTTTGCATAGGCGTTGGCGAAAACCACTTCCAGCACCTCTTTTAACAGGTGCAATGGTCATTCTTCCATTACCTATTACAAACCAACCAGCAAAAAACCACACAAGGTAAACAGGGCTCGTTTTTTCATGGCCCACCTTGTATTTATACATGTATATTTTAAGCCTTGAATATTTTTATCGGTGAAGTTTCATGGTCGTGAAACTTAAAAAAATATTTTGAATCTAGTCATAGTGTTCAAAGCTTTGCACGCCTATATTTAATGAAGTGTAACTATTCTGAGTTTCTAAAACCACTGAGCCCTTAACAAGATAAGTTAGGCTCCTATTTCTTTATTTTCCAATCATTTTAGAAATAAGAATATTGATTACAAGAATTATTGACTATATATAACAATATTAATTTATTAATATAAACACAAATCCTTTAAATTCACTTGTTATGTTAGAAACTTGTTTTTTATTTGTGTATAGGCCTACATATTTATAACATGCACTTAACATTCAACTCAATAAAAACTCTATATATTACTGAGACATCTCAATAAAAGAGTGAATACAAACATATGTTCAATTTACATTGCGGCCACTGGACTAAAAGATAACGGTTGCTTCTTAAAGAAAAATAGTCTTTTACTTCCACTCTCCTTTAACTTGTGTTTTGTTTTATCAGAATTATTCAGTAGCGTGTGTTAAGATGTGAAATCTTCTTAAAAACAGAAACCAAAAAAACAAAAGGAACCAAAAGACAAGACATACAAAAGGGAGAACTATTACCGACCCGCTTCGATGAGTGCATGGTCTAAGGCGTCACACTCACATTAGACTAGACTGCTGATGACAAAGAGATTGGAGTTTGAATCTTGGTCGGGTGTACTGAAGGTGGTTTTTCCTAAATAATTTTCCACACTCCCTCCACGCAAACGTGAGTACACTTCTTCTGAATATAAGCTTAAAAATGCTATTACTTCTATGTCCAATGGCAGCAGAGTAAAGTGTAAACTGTGTTATTTGTTTTACTATTAGTCAACATATTTTTTTATTTTCCGTTTTTCCATACATGCTGACCGCTATCATGTAAAATCTTCCGTGGATTCAATTTAATTGGTAAAAAAAAAATATCAAAACTATTCCATATACAAAAAATACACACATTGTCGCATTCATTCGTAGATACTTAAAAGTACCTAAAGATATTATATTTAAAATGTAAGCTATACCTATATACAGAGTAAGCATAAAACTCATTTACCTAAGAGAGAACATAAGTAGGGGTGTGTGAGTACTCAAAAATGTTAGTTCAAGTCAAAAGTTTTAGTAGATAATGTTCAAAATCAATTCAAAGAGGTTATCAAGACTCAAAAATATTTTAGTACTTGTAATTATCAACTTTGTCTCAAAAATTATGAGTTTGATTAATCTTTTTCTAATCTAAGATACTATTTCTTAGTAAAGAGTCCCTTAATATTTCCTCTAATTTTATGTAAAAGAAACAACTTGTACAGTTGGTTAAATTTAACCCACTTCGGTAGTCTCATGGTGTAAGGCGTCACTCTTGTAGTAGACTTGCAGGGAGAGCGGAGTTCGAATCTCTGTCGGGTGTACCGAAGGGGATTTTTCCAAAATGGGTTTCCACTCTTCCTACACATAAATGTGGGTACATCTTCTCTAAATATAACCATCTTCACCTTTAAAAAAAAGTTACCTTTAGTTGGGAATCTGAATTCGTATGATCCTAACTTTTACTGCAAAAAATTATCGTTCTAAATAGTTTTTGTTTATGGTTTATGCATGGATCTATTACAAAAGTTCAAATTGATTTATTAGTGGAACAAGATTTGCTCCATTTTACTCAAATTTGAATAAAACTAGGATGTTTTCATTCAAACTCTGCTCAAAGTAAAAAAGTCTTTTCACACACCCCTACACATAACAATTTCCTACACATTAAATTATTTTTTAAACTGAAATTACTTTTTAGCATGGATATATTATTATAATGACACAAAATAATATCATCTTGCAGTTTTTCACTAAATTTTTATCTAATGGTGGTCCAACTCTTCCACAATATTTTCTTAACAATATACAAATAGTTAAATAAAATGTCAGTTTTATTTGGCTTTACAAATTAATCCAGAACAAAGTATATTCTGTAAGATTGTAGCACTTCCCTTTGAAATTCACTTTGTACTACCCCTCAAAGTGCAGCTTACTTGCCTTTAGGGTTCAAAAGACAACGCACATAAAGTTGCGCTGAAATGTTGACAGGAATAATTATTTATTTGGATCATTCACATCAAATCACAGTGCTTTGTTTTTCAAAATCATTAATATAAATGTTTATTTGTATTTGAGTTGCCTGAATACTATGTTCAGTTCAGTGCTGATGAACTACTCTACAACAATTTAAATGTGTTTCCTGGAAATACTGTAACATTTCATTGTAAAGTAAGGGATGAATTAAAAATGTAAATTCAATTTTGAGATATTAAGGACAAGATCCGGGAGAATATGAGAGGAACAAATATAAAACATTAATATATTCATTAAAATAATATAACTTGGTGTTATTTAGAATTTCTTCTATTATGAAATCCTGTTTTGTAAAACATATCACTTCTAATAACATCAAACACAAAATGGCATCTTTCATCGAAATTATGTTTAGTTCAATGCTCCTCCACAAGCTTGTTTAAAAGGGCATATTTTTATAAAATGAAGTTTTGGTAATAGCTGCTCAACGATGACTCTTCATTCCTTCCGGGAATCCCTTGACAAGACTCTACAAGCTGCTGTGTTAATAAAGTGTGTCCGGCATCCGGTGGCTGTCTGGGTGATGGCTGCTCTCGCTGATGGAACCTAGTCGAGATTTATGAGTGCTTGCGGTCGACGTCCCAGACCATGAGAAAGAAGGTGGGCGATGATTCTTCATCACAGAGGATCCCAGACTGTCCCTGTGACGGCATGAACCTTTATACCTGTCCATGATTCCTCGGACCACCTAAAACAATACAAACATTCCTTTAGTGTATTTATTTACCCAAACTAGCTGGTTTAGATAAGTGACTAACACTCCAAACTCTGATTCAATAATTTCAAGGTTTTATTATGTTCAGTTGCAACATTTTTTTCTCCAACCTATTTCCAATAAGGGTCTGGGAGTTCAAATATTTACATTTCTGCTCAATCTCGAGCAAGCTTCTCAGTAATTTCCAAATAATAGCGCTGAGGCAATTTTGGATTCTCTATAAATGTATACATATCACACATAAACATACACACACATGTGCATGTGTGCCAATATTTGCAATGACTAAGGCAGTGTAGTCCAACTGGCGGACCGCTTTCACTGAAAATGTGTCCCTCACAGTATCCTAGAGTTAAATTGAAGAAAAAATCTGGTGTCAGATTTGAAATAGAAAATGGTTAAAATAAAAGCATCTATCTAAAAATGTCATAATTGAATTTTATTATGCATTTGTTTGATTAATAAAAATATGTATGAATATATATATTTATAATGCTAAGTTATTTTATGAAAGTGTATTTCATAATACATTTTTGGGAGATAAAACCTATTTTTGGCAGTAAAAATTTGAAAGCTTCTACCAACCAACAATGAAATTTATTATAAATATTGAAAATAACTGTTTATTAAGTGTTGTTTGTAGGCCTATATTAAGTAAATGGTATTACTAAATATATATTTGGCCCGCGGTGCAAACTGATAGCTAGCTTTGGCCCTTGAGATGAGGAATGTTGGCCCACACTAGTCTAAGGTATCGTTCTCACAATAGCTGGTGACAGAGGTATGGGTTCAAGTCCTGATCAAGGGTACTGAAAGTGGTTCTTACTAAATGGTTTCTCACTCTACCTTCACACTAATACAGGTACATATATTATACATTCTACTTTCCTCAACTCCATCACATGTTTGTAAATATGTGGCTAAACTTAAGGGGCAGTAAGAAATGGTGCAGAAAAAACACACGATCAAATCAAGATCTTATTTTGTGAACCCATAAAACTGTCTAGCCTGAGCCCAAGCTTTTACGGAGGGCTTGTCTCGAAATTTGAATACTCTTATCCCCCTAATATCTAGAGGAATGCTTCAGCCTCTTAATCGTATTATCTTAGGTTAAGTAGTTTAAATCACGAATTAACATTAATATTATTTATGTGTAAAAATTAAAGATATTGGTAACACAACTGTGATTAACAAAGAGTTGTACTTCAAGCCTTCCAACTAAGAAATTGGTTTAATTCACAATGGGATCAAATATATTTTTTTTTTTTGTAGTGGTAGTACAAATGATTTGAAACTCAAATTAAGACAAGCAGACAGGTTTTTGAATCTTGTAGTGTGGGGTAAGCTCACCTTGTCGGTGCAAGTGAAGGCAAGGAAGATGAACAGCCCTTGTAACGTGTTGAGAGCAACAAAGGCATACCATAGCCCTTCCAGGTCGAGATACCCCGCCACTAGGCCCACAGTCCATGTCAGTCCCATTACCAGTGCTAGACGGGCATACAGTTTGAAGTCTCGCTGAGTGCCGCTGCTGCTTGTGTATCTGAGCACACATGAGGAAACACCAGTCATATGTAAGATTGTGACACTGAGTTGTAGCACTTTTCTTTATGCTTATTGGATGCAGGGCTAAGGCGTCAGTGCATTAAGCCTTCGACTCTGACTTTATTTTTCTATTGTCCAACCCTGACTGCTTCAGAAATGGCTAGTGTGTCTTAATTATTAATATCAAATTTACTGTAATAAAATACTCAAATACAGATGACTTCATGGGGAAACTTCTCTGGCGTTGTTAGTTTATATTTGAATAGATTTGTCAATACAAATTTAAACTATTGATCTTAAAAAATAAAAAAGTTTAAAATTGAAATTATATATTTAATATTTATCATATATTGCTATAATAGTATAAGTTTTTATTTTGAAGCCTTAGTCGGTACATTTTTTCCAACTCCCGATTCTACCCAAAACTGCTTCTGACTCAACGACTCAAACTCTACAGCCCTGATTGGATGTCGTTTTTGTGTGTGTATTTTATAAATTTTATAAGATGAGTAAAATTCTCTTTATTTTATCTCCAAACTAAAATCACAAATTTAAGTTGGGATGGCAGAAATGTAAATTAAGGGAAGTATTTTTTCAATGTTTATAACAAAACAATTTGTTTGCTATAAAAATTTCAAAAATACTATTTTCTCACATTCCCGACATCCCGCATTAACTCTTGGTCTTATCTACAAACCCGTCTCTCAATAAAGATACTAAAAAAATCATACCATAATGCTAAAATTAACCTCTTATTCCTATAATTATTTCTAAGATTAAGGTTCAACATATATTTAATCTTTCAAAACTATGATCTCAAATTAGAATAATTTTATCTACAAACCCGAGTCTTGGCAAACATGCGAGATGTGGGTTGATAAATGTCCTCACACGGACATCATCATTTTGCACTAAAGAAAATATTATTTTAACTTGTATTTTAATAACATATCAACATATTTTTCTAATATGATAGGGATGAAGAAGGAAGCATTTTAGAGGTAATCTACCCGCATTTGTGTGTGGAAGGAGAGTGGGAAACAATTTAGGAGAAAACACCTTAAGTAGACCTGGCCGGGATTCAAACCTCGATATCCCCCTCATCAGTGGGTCAGTCTAACATGAGAGTGACACATTAGACCATTCGGCCACTGAAGGGGGTAACATAATACTGGGTTCTCGTTAAGAGTTAATGGCTTAAATAAAGATTCAATTTTGACTGATTTAGAATAATAATACAACTATTATACCTGGTGGTGGATGTGGTGCTGAAGATCATGTGAGCGCTGGATGAGAAGAAGATGATGTTAAGCCCCATGATGAGGGCCAGAGGTGCGGCGAAGAACAGCAGGAGGGAGTTCCTGTGTCCGAACCAACAGGAAAACTCTCCAAACTCTGGCCTCAGCTGTTCATGAACAGCCCCTGGGAGTGAGGTGTCCACTAGCATGGCAGCCATTACTAGCAGGCCAGGGGAAACCCAACACAGGGCCGAGTACACAGTGAACTTGCGCCACTGCTTGCCTACACGTGACAACAAACACCATCACTAGTGAATTGTTTTATCATAGGTTGTAAGGAATATTGGTGCAAATGGTTTGTTTTTCCTTCCTATGTCCTAGTATCTGTTTGCATACATTAGCTAGGATAATGGAATGAGGATGAGTATGATATGATTTTAAAGGAAATGTAGTTGCATTTTTATATAGGGAGAGTGGGAAACCAGTCAGGATAAACCACCCTTATTACACTCGACCAGGATTTTAGCCCTAATCTTTTGTTTTCGGCTTAAGGTGGGGATGTAGGTAATGAGAGATAGTTTTTAAAGCAAAATTTATTTTCGCCAAAATAAAAAAATACATTGCTTCAGTAGAAACATATAAGTATAATTTTCTTCAAAATTTGATATCAACAGTTGTTGAATATTTGTAATGACCATCGTGGCATTAGGTGACAAACTTTTTAAATGGTGAAAAAAAGTTGTCATTAAATTCCAGGACATCCTTGACAGATATTCAAGAAATGTTAAGGTCACCAGGTGAAGAAAATTAAGCTCTATTTTTATACTGGAGCAATATTTGATTTATTTTGGCAAAAAAAAAAAGTGTTGATATAAAAATTGGCCAAACATTGGTCTTAACCCCCCCACACACACATTTCCATTCCCCACCTTGAGTCTATTTTATTATATTAAAATAAAACTTCTTATAAATTTATACTTAGATACTTTTACTTTATTTGGATTGTACTCTATTAGAGTATATAAATTTAAACTTGTACTACTGTAAGTAGTGTTTTATAACAACCTTGAATATAATAGGTCTAATGTTTGACCATGAGGATCAATGTTAGCCTTTATACTTCGACCTACCTGCAGACACTCTAAGCTCTGAGGTGGCAAGACGCAGAGTCCTCCATACGTCGAATGCCATGGCCAACATCCAGCAAAACGAGGCGAGGAAGAAGTAGTAAGTGACAGCCGCAGAAACAACACAAGGTATCGTGGTGGTATTCAAGAACTGACCTATTATGAAGGAGCAGTAGGCAAACAGCAACGATACACAGAGGGAGGCCAGGTTTTTACCAGAGAGGTTTCTCATATCAGGTATCAAGATGAATGCAATGAGGTGAAGACATAAAAAGACAACAGATACGCCCAATCCTGCAATGGTCACATACCCCATGTACGGTCCAAACTTATCTACCAACTGCACGTCAAGAGAAGGAGCACATATCTCCACTCCTGCACCTTCTATCAGACGAAATTCCCTTTCTTCAAAAGTTTTATCATACTTTGACACATAGATGCTTTCATTGTCGTCATTTATTGTATAGTCGTTTGGATCCAATAAAAATTTGGGACAGTTCAAGAAATATGAACCCGTTTCTGAGGAATCGTTAAGTTCTTGAGAGTCTTCTGTGGAATTTATGTCTTCAAAGATGATCTCATCATTGGTGTCTGTGGTATTTTCAATTATATAAAAGGTGTTTTCAGTGGTGGCGATGTTGGCAACGATGCTGATACATTTTCCGTTAGAGTATTCTTGTCCCTCGGTGCATACCACACTACGGCAGCGCCTGAAGAAAGGGTCATATAGCTGACTGCTATCAGGGCAAGCCAGTATCTTCCCCACTGCATCGCCTGTTTGACTCCCAGAGAGGTCAAATAAGACAGCAAAGGCTATGGGGCTCCAGTCTTTGTTGAAATTTGAACGTTGGAGACTCTTGCTGCATGACAGATACTGGAAATTAAAATAAGTATTAAATGAATTAAAGGGCTTGTGTGGAATATTAAATATTTATTAGCATTGAGCTTGAGTCATGTTGAGGGAATGACTTAAAACTTCAAACATATTCCTATTTATTTATCAAGGGGACTAATATTATCAGGGATGGTGCAGGAATTTCTTTAGAGATATATATAAATAGAAAGAGTGTGTAATATTTAAGCTGATACAGTATAGATTTTTATATATACATTATATTAGCCTATATATGCTCTATATTAAACTCTGCATAAAATTCAAGCATAAGCCTACATAATTAAAATAAGTAGCCTATTCATATAAAGACACTATAAGTTTTTATGGCCATATTAGGTATATTTTTTTAATGAAGCTTAAATTTAAAATGACCTGGAAACGTCACTATCATTAAGTATACACCATCCAAGGTAGGAATGGAAGCATGAAAGGTCTTTTTTCTTATTCGTATTCTAATATATAGTAGAATTCTGGCAAGGAAAGAGTCCTTTCAGACCACCAATCCTACCATAAACAAGATTTACATCATATGTAGTAACTGAAATATCTATTTTCGACTTTTTTTTAACACTTTTAGTGCCACAGCTATTTCATCATATTCGTAAGCTTGTACAAGAAAAATTGCCAAACTGTTACATTTTAAGTAATTTTTCATATTGTTCTAGATATAATTTTTATCTGCAGATACTGTTCTATAATAGAGGGGAATGTTCTCGTCAGGGTGAAATAATACACTCCTACCTTAACTACTGGGTAACGCCAGAACTAACGCAAATTTGGAAATCCGATCAGACCAGATCGGCTCATGGCACTTTAAACGACAGAAGGCATAGCCAATCGGATATGCTCATGGCACTAAAAGATTTAAACATGGGTCCTGTCCCTAAAACGCTGAGTAACAAGTTCAGTCCTCAACTAACCTGAACAGGTATGTTGTTACACATGGCGCAGTGAGGATTGCGATAACCTATAGCCCCATTGTAAACAACTGAAGTATAGGCCTCACATCTGTTGCGGACCTCGGCGTTGGTCCAATTGACTGCGCAGGTCTTGGAAATGTCGGCCTGACAACGCCTCACTATGTGACCTGATGTTTCTGGCATCACTGGGTCCACATGGCACAGGTGGAAGCCCGTGTCTGTTAGGTTCAGGCCCCACGACTTGCGCTCCTGAAATAATAGCCCCTTGCTCAGCATTTTACTATGATTGGAAACATTCGTGTTTTATTGATAAATGACTAGAGAATAATAATTGTATAAAACCTTTTGCATACAGTACATAATATTGTGTTTAACATTTAATTTTTTCCATCAATTACAGGAAATACTTGAGCCAAGTGCAATATTAACAATATATTTACTTACTTCAGTCACCAAACAATCTTAGATATGACTCTCTTATTTGATTGGTCTGCTAAAGAAAGGTAGAAGGGGTTTTGAATCTCGGTTGTGTGTACTGAGGGTGTTTTTTCCTAAATGGCTTTCCACTCTCCTTACAAGTAAATGTGGGTAGATTACCTCTAAAATGCTTCCTTCCTCATATCTATCTCATTAGAGTAATTATCATTTATGTGTGTACCTGAACAGATAGTGAGATACTGTAATAAAAAAATGAGTTGTAAGCTTATGCTCCACACAATGGCTCACAAATATTAAGAAAAACTTTTTGTAGTAAGAATAAAATGATATGACACCTGGGTACGAGAATAAAAACCCCGACCTTTGGCTTAGTACAACAATGCTTTAACCTGAGGGACAGCAACTAGCTACAGGTAGAAGTTTTCTAAAGGAGAGAACAATTAAACAGTTATTAACTAAAGGTATCGAACAAGATATACATATAAATTTTGATAAGTTTTTCTTGATTGGGTTTTGATATAATATCCTTTAAACATTTTGGATAATGATAAACAACAGAAAGATCTGTTTATAGCAGCAGTCGATCGCTAATAAAACAGTTGTCAATAAATTAGTACTATGGCTGGTCTCTTTCCCTTTAGGTACTGCCAGAGCATTCAATAGTACATAAAATTCTAATAGCAATTACACTATGAGCAACACAAAACCAATAAGAGCCAAACAACTGGCAAATAAAAAAATGTATTATTTGCGCTAACCCCACTATGACTCAAGTGCAGTTCCCTGGTTACTTGACCAACCCAAAATAAAGATTTCCATCAACTCAACTGTGATATGGAATACAAGACAGACAGCCTGGTTGTAGCCATCCAAATATTAAACAGGCGTACACGGCGTCATGAGAAACATTGGCTCAAAATAAATTAATGGAACTTGTGGAATTTAGCAAGTCTATGACTAAGACATTACTACTTTCTGAGCCAAAGGCTCATAATGTAAAAACTGCATCATAAGGACACAGGGAAAACTGTAGGTATCACTGATTTACTAAGTCAATAAAATGGGACTTGTCCTTCAGACTGCAGGACACGATATTTATCCAATTAACTGAAGCTCTTCCATCTTGAAGTCAACAAGACTTGAAATGAACTAACTGTCCATTCGACATGATATTAAATTAACAAAAATTTAGATTCAACTGACAATTCCCACTTCACAGCGGGGATTCACAAACAATACTCTATGAATACCTTGTGTTTCTCAACCATCTTTCACAGGTTTCATAAATTGTTTTAATAACATCTACAATAATTATGTTAATATTTTTATTTTATAAATTCAACACACGGGTATTTAGCTCCTGATGTTTGAAGGAACCAAGAGAGAGTATACTCACATTAGGGAGAAAAAAAGAGGATTGGAAAACCCTTCTCAGGCTGGGAATTGTTGCATGTGCTGTCTATGTTCCAGTGTAGTTCTTCACAATATCCACACATGTACACATTATGTGAGTGGGTGGTAGTCTAACACGCTACTACAACTCTGTATACACATTGTATTATATTCTGTCCTTTATCCTCAAATCAGCTTAGTCCAAAGGTGAGATTTTTACAGTCCTATTTATTGTGTCAAAATATCGAAATAATTTTAAGAGCCCACAAATAAACAAAAAGTAGAAGAGGAGGAAGGGGAACATGCATTTTCCATGGTCCATCAGAAGAAGTATAAAAGGCTTTACAGATATAAAAAAGAAAGATAAAGTAGTCAGCTGGCCTATAGCCTATTGCTATTGCCATTCATTATTGTGGTATTGCTACTTACTCGACTGTAAACCAAAGAGTTGGCCACCTCCTCTAGACTGCGGTTGTACTGAAGATGAAGCGTAGGACACTCTAACCTTGGACTCCACAAGTCGGTCTTGTTGAGGTCCAAGTCCTTATGACAGAGGGCGCAATGCAGGTTCCTGTAGGACACTCCTGTGCTGTGGCTAGTTACGGGCATTGCCGACAGAGGATCTGATAGTAAGGACTCGTCTTTCCTATGAGACACAATACACTCACATACTACATCAAGGGATTATTAAGGTGTGCTACAAGCAGGAACTTCTACTTCTGACCCTAGTTTAAGTATCCACCAAAAATACATTTTTTCAAATTATAGCCTGTCAAATCATAAAAATAGAATCTAAATAACTCTTGACATGATTTATATATGAATCTCAACACACTCAATTATGACCAAGATCTTGAGATAATTTAAACATACACAACATGTACTCGACAAGCCTGGGAAACATAAATTAAATCATAATCACCTATTCTTCAATTAGTCTAGTATCATACATTTTTTACACCCATTACGGTTTCCAACCTATGGTCTGGGTCGGTATTTTATTCAAGCCTTATATTTTCCGCTACCGGCCTGTTGTAGCTTAATTTTCCTTATTATCTAACTTAAGACGAAGACAGGCACAACATCCAGTCCCTGGCCTTTAATTCATCACTGTGAAAAGGTAAACCCATATTTCATCAATGACACATTTTTTAGCCATGCCAGGAATTGAACCCCGGGACCCTTAACTCAGAAGGCAGAAATGCTACCAAGTGAGCTAAGGTGTCGAATGCTAGTATCATACATATTTATTAGTTACTATAATTAAAGATGGTGTACCATAGGAGTATGTGTTTTCTTCCCAATGACCTTCAAAAACTCTTCCTTAGTGACTAAATATAAGGTTTATTACCTTAATTTCAATTTTTCAAGTCTATAAGTCAAATCTAAGGTCACTAACATATTGCTAAGAATGCTAAGAATAGTTTAGGCAATTGCATTTAATAAAATACTTAAATGGTGCATTGTGCATAAGGTCTTGAAAGCTGGTCTTCATCCCCTGAAGGTATTCTAGGGGTTTGTATTCATATCCCAGTGAGGAATTTATAGTGTTAAATAGAATATGAGTGGTTGTAAAATTGAATATAATCCTGAGGTTCCAAGGTTCTTATAAAAATTCTGCTTTTAAGCAAATACATCTAAAATAAAAAGTAGGAAACCGCACCTGGGATCGGCCTCGCACTTGATCCTGATTTCGGCGTCGCTCCACTCAGGAGGGCACGCTGTGTGCATGTATACCCCTCCAAACTGCTTCAGTTCCACGCATGTGAAGGAGGCAACGCCCCTCCTCTGTTCCGCGGCCACGAAGAAGGGTGAGTCCAGGCAGCAGTCCCCATACTGGGCACACAGGGTGTCGCAGAGACAGTTCCTCTCACGCCAGTCAAGATCATCGGGCGCCCGAGACCGAGGTGAGTGAGGGTCACAGATAGCCTTGCCATCACATGTCCTGCTCAAGACATAACATCGCATACTCAGTTCGGCGCTACAGAAAACCTTTCATTTAAAAATCCACCCACAGCTTGTATTTATTGGGGTTTAATTGTTTTGAAGCGTTTATTCCCTCATCTAACACACCTAATTTATCATCATAACAATTGTTTATAACTGGGAAGAGCTATTACAGATGTCTAAGCTTGTTTGAGATAAACGATCACGACACTATATTCCAAAACAACATACCAAGAACGAGCTTGTTGGTAATTTCTACATTTCCACATAACTCTATCAACAGTGTATTATTTCAGAGCGGTGTCAACTTAAATATTGATAATGATTGAATTAAAATTAACATATAATGAGCAATAGCTGCTCTAGTTTGGAATAGTGCTGTACAATAAACATTAAAAAAGAGAAAGTGGGTTGTTAGGGTGGGATTTTATTTTAAGAAAGAGTTCTACTCTAATACGTTTATGACTTTATAAATTGCAAAGGGATACAAAATGCTCAAAAATAAATATGTGCACGGTTCCATCAATGATTTTGATTATCTTGTCACTAAGAAAGCAGAAAAAATTATACTTTTAATTGAGTTAACTTTCATTACTAACAATGTATGGCAGTGTTTTCCAAACTGCAATATGTGTACCCCCGGTGGTGCGTGCAGGGTTGCAAGATATATGTGGCATATCCCTTATTTTCTTACTCTATGGCATTAAGAACTCGAAAGTCTGTAACCACACTTACATATGTATGGCACCTATCTCTATCTTGAGCTAGTTCTATCCAGTTAACCTCATTACACTATATCCTTATCTTGAGCTAGTTATATCCAGTCCACCTCATTACACTCTGTCTCTTTCTGGTCCATTTTAATGTTATCTTCTCATCTAAGTCTTAAGTCTTCCCAATGGTCTATTCCCATTGGGTTTGCCAGTCAGTACCCTGAACAGAGTTATAGAATCTCCCATTTAGGCTGCATGTCCTGCACACCGTAATCTACAAGATTTGAATATCCTAACAATGTATTGTGATAAGTACAAGCTACATGACATGTGACTCATTATTATGTAATCTCCTCCACTCTCCAGTAGCCTAATCTATTTTTGGACCAAATACTTCCTAAGCAACTTGTTTTCGAACATCCTACATTTATTTTCCTCGTGTAAATTCTTAGTTTTACATTCCTTGACAGCAGGCGAGATGTCAATAACTTACTGACCGAGTAACAGCACCCATCGGCCGATTGTATTAGTTTCCTAAGTTCCAATCTAGTATTGTTTTTGCTAATTGTTTTGTTAATTTGTTCCTAAATATTTAAGCTCATTAGCCCTGCCAAATAAAATGTGGTTCATAATAATCTTTTATTTATCGTCCCCAATCTGTATTCTCTATATGCTCATACACTGAGTTTTTTCCGCGTATCCTTAAGCTTTATTTATCATGAAATATTCTTTGATAGTATGGTATGTCTAATAAACGAGGACACATATTGTGTTGTGGTTTCAAAGACTTTTATAAGTCTCTCTTTCCCTCTATCATGAATTTGCTAAGCTTTCTGTTGAAGCATTATCAAAATTTGGAATGATTGGTTATTCTTTTCAAGAAATTAGCTACTTAGCATATTTGTTTACTTTATTTTTTAATAAATAGTTCGAAGAGGCACGTTGGGTTAGTCCATGGCCCAAAAGGGGTATTCAACTGTAAAAAGTTTGTGAGACATTTCTCTCTTGGTATTATTAGAATTCAGTTGTAGCTAAAAGTTATTTGATGTTCTGCTCTGTCGGATCTTCTCTTGGTTCTGACTATTTTTTCTAACAATGTTTAAGCCTATTATGTTGATTGTATAAAATGTTACCAAATAGCAAGCATATAAATAAAAAAATATAAAATAGGTATATGTTAAATATTTTTCACAATTCCATTAAAGCATATTGCCTACCCTTGGCCACACCACTATATATACAGTGGCGTAACCAGGTTTTTGTGGGGGGAGGGGGGGTTAACAACCCTGCTCCCCCATTGATTTGAAAAAAAATAAAACAAACATACGCATTTTTTTAAGCCTGCCCATATTAGCAATCACTCAAGTTATGCATAATATAATGCGGCATTGTGAGTTTCTCAGTGTTTTAGTAGGGTAGAAAAATAGATAATTTGGGAAGATACTGATGCATCATCACTAGCAGGTCAACAGTGTGACATACAAAACTCATAATTGTTAATTTATTTACAGGTGTACTTCGCATTGCGACTTGAGAATGTAGATCTTCTAGCTGCTATTAACATAGTCAATCGGCTCAAGGAAAAAATTTAATAAATAAGAACAAACGCCGAAATGGAGTTTTCAGCTGAAATACTTGCGGAATTAGCTATTTACGAATCAGCTGAAATACTTGCTGAATTGTTTGGTAAATCTTGTTACACCAAGAATATCTACCAGACAGGTAATGTAAGGTAGGTGTAATGTAAGAGTATACTCTGAAGAGGCTTACTTCAGAGTTGCAAAAAAAAATTATTCCAGTTTTTATATCATTTTGACACTCAATTAAAAACTTGTTTCTTGAACCATCAAGAAGTGCTTGGCAGTCTTATATGCCTGATGCCAAAAGAGGAATCGGTTCTCACTGAAGTAGAGAAGGAACAGATGAAAAAGCTGGTTGCTTTTTACGAGCAAGATTTGCAGTGGAGTGATATGGTAGCAAATGGTGAGCTTTACATTTGACACGAAAGAGTTAATGAATTGAAAATAAGTTCAAGAAAGGCTATGAACTATTATGTTGCCTGCAATGAAGACATATTCCCATTGATCAGTACTTTGTTGTAAATCTTAGTAACCCTGCCAGTGTCAACAAGCACCAGTGAAAGATCGTTCTCAACTTTTCGGAGATTAGAAACTTATTGAGAAATACAACAGGGCAGCAAAGACTAAATGGACTAGCTATGTTAAATATACATCGATAAATAAGCATTTCTCTAGACGAAGTTCTAGATGAACTGGCAAAATCACCTTGTTGATTGGAATTCAGACTAAATTAATGTTGTAATCGGGCACTGTCCTTAAATTAGTTTGTTGTTAAACCAAATGTTCCTTTTGTGTTCTACAATAAAACAAAATTGTTTTTAAATGAACTTGTATTGTACTAATCCTGTTTCAAGATTTTAGTTTTAACTGAATTGCAAGTCGATTATTTATTATAATCGTAAATCGTCACTTCGGTACTCAGAAATGAACCCTCT